>NJDD01000102.1:10752-35331 GCA_002245505.1 Calephelis nemesis | reverse complement strand
GGGGGGATAGAGGAACGCACGCCACAAACAAACAAGCTCGCTAATAGCAGGCCACTAATAGCCAGCTTATTCTGGCGAGGTATTGCTGGCACGCTAGAGGAGACGCGCGACGTTTCTTGCTTAGAAATAGATTCATATTTTTTACTAGCGGCACGCCCCGGAGTTACACGGTTACGAAATATAAATACAAACCTTCCTCTTCAATCACTTTATCTTTAAAAAAAAACGCATCAAAATCCGTTGCGTAGTTTTAAAGATTTAATCATACAAAGAGATATAGGGACAGGGGAAGCGACTCTGTTTTTTACTATGAAACTAGCGGCCCGTCCCGGCTTCGCACGGGTATAAAATATAAATATAAACCTACTTCTTCAAACACTTTATCTATTTAAAAAACCGCGTCAAAATCCATTGCGTTGTTTTGAAGATTTAAGCATACAAAGAGACATAGGGACCGAGGAAGCGACTTTGTTTTGTACTATGTAATGATGACAGAAGTCAATGACCAAGCACACTTCTCTCTATAGATTTTATAGGTGCCTCGCTGTCCTTGCATCAGGTTGTAAAGCCTATTGCGTAAATATAAAGGCTACCCTGCACTCTGGATTGTTAGATGACAGTCATTTTGACAATGCCAGGAGTAACTAAAACGGTGGATACCTAGGTAAGTTGCTGCACAGCATTCTACGTCTTGTTGGTCATGACACTTTTTACCTACGCTCGCCTCTTATGAGCTGCCTAATTGAGAAGTAGATTCTTCTCAGCGAAGACTGACTAACACGACGATGGAAAGAGGGGTTTCTTGTAGAGGAAAATTAACATTTTAAACATTCCTGTTATCAGATTTAGATGCGAAAGCTATGTATTACAGTTTCACTGCGAAATTCATGGGCCATTTTCCCCGCACCGGAGGACGAAGTGTTGGATGACCTCCCACCCGGTGGACTGATGATCTGGTCAAAGTCGCGGGGAGTCGCTGGTTACAAGCGGCTGGCGACCATGACTTGTGGCGCTCTTTGGGGGAGTAGCCTATGTCCAGCAGTGGACGTCTTCCGGCTAATGATGATGATGATGATGATGATGCTAAGTTAAATAGCTAAGTTCAAACATAAACTGTTTTTTTAAGAAAACAACCCACAAAATGGGTTTTACGCTGACGAAGTTGGTATTTTATAGCCTAAGGGCCACGAGTGCTGTTCTACTGGTTAACCACCTTTCGTCGTGGAACATTGATACGTTAATAGCCAACATTGCAATATATGGAACTACTATAAATAAATAAAAATCCATGGAAAAGTCACACAAATTGAACCTAACCCCAAAGTAAGCAAATTATATGCTTGTGTTATGGGTGTTAATCAACGATACTAGGTACACAGAAATACTTAAATAGATACCAGAATAAATTTAATAAACACCTAGACCTGGAAATGCAGACATTTAAATGTTATTAAATTTTAATGTTTAAATGTTAATGTAAGGTCTGCCCCCGTCGGGAATCGAACCCGAGCCTCACGGTAAGTCGATGTAGTTAGGCGTATACGCTAGCCACTCGACCAACGAGGCGGTCACGGAATAACTAAGGCTTAGATACCATTTCGGGCATAGACATTGTTTTAGTAATCTCATTTACTAGATTACCACTAGTGGGTGATGGGGTTTTCACATCTCGGTGATAAAAAATCAAAGATCAAATCATTATTCCGGGTCAACCCACCCAATAGTTTTACTCAATTTTTGGCGATATTGGGTAGGTAAGTACGTTAAATTTTCTTATACGACAGGTAAACGATTGGCGATAGGTTTGCCACATATCCCATTGTGAGACTGACGTACCTTCAAATAATAGTGGGTGCCCTGGGGGTACCTTTTCCACTTTATCGGAAGTATAAACGGGAGTGAATAAAAATAACCACATTACTTAAAACCGACTTCAAAAATAAAAGAATAATAAAGATTTAATATTAATTATATACCTATTACGGATAACTTATATGTGCTGTTTACTAATAGATTAAAAGTCGGTGTCAAGCTTTAGAGACAGAACTCACGGAGCGATTTTTATCCGCGCCGCCGATTTTATTTCAAAACTCACAAGACAGGTAATATTTGCGGTCCCGCTACCGCTGCGGTTGAAATTATCACCCGCAAACTTGGCGGTTGATGATCGCACGGCCGGCGGTTGCGGCTAAAAAATCAGTACAAATAGTACAAAATGGTCGCCCGCCAAGAGATCGCAAACCACCGTGAGTTCTTAGTCTCAAACTAATAATTATATTATAAGTAAGTTTTAAATTGGATAATAGGTAGGAAGTGTATACTTAATTAATAAATCTTTATTATTTTTTACTTTTTTGTTTTGAAGTTGGTTTTAAGTAACATAGTTATATTTTTTATTTAATACTATTTAGTTTAATGCTGATATGTTTAAATTTAATAAAAATAATCATCGGTAGACGTAAAAATAGGTAAAAAATGCTCATAAAATAAAAACTAATGGGCCTACCTGCATCATTTTTTATGGGAGCAATTCGAAACTATTCCGCCTCAAACAAAAAAATAATTACGTAAATTGGTCCAGAAACCACGGAAAAATCGGTGTACATACATAAAAAACTATAACGGCTGAACTGAGAACCTCCTCGTTTTTTTAACTCGGTTAAAAAAAAGTTACTATATTGACGAAGAGATTTTTGATATAGCGCCATCTATACACATTTTTGTTTATTACGTAAAAATGTAGTTGGCTCAGAAACCTGTATCTGTGAGTTGCGTCTCTTTTACCAAAGTAACTAACTAGTGTACTATTAAGCTGTACAGATAGATGGCACTGTACAATGAACATGAAAAAAATAAAAACGAGTGATAGGTTCTGTGTTTTATTTAAATTAGTCGCGCCATCTACGCAAATTTTTGTTTTCTATCTAAAAATAAAGATGAACAAAAATTAAAATAATGCTTCTTAGCTAACTATGTTTAGTTGCGTTACCTGTCAATATCAAAGTAACTAACTAGTGTTCTATAAGCTTCATAGATGGCACTGTAGAACAAAAAATAAAAACCATTTACATACGTCATATAATATATTGTATTATATTGTATTTTATACTTTATTGCAATCAACAGTGCAACGGTTTTAAGACTTAAAAAATGAAGTTTACCTTTTAATTAAATACAGTCACAAGAAGAATAACCTTCTTGATCTAAAAACAGTCCTTTGTATTTTACGACACTCTTTCTTCTGGTGAAATCCAATAGGTAGGTAAGTGTTAAGTTACCTATAGTATAAGTGGTAAGTTTAATACGAAGATAGTTAAGGTAAAAATTTGCTAATTGTAATAAAATATCAATTGCAGTTGTGATGAATGGAAGTAAATCTACTTATAGCTGTATTCAAGAAAAGCAGATACCTACAAGTGAGACACGTTAGGTATATCACTAACTTTTTTTCTTTGTAGGTCTAGTAACTACCTACTTTATAACTAAGTTTGTTATAAGCTAAAATTATTTAAGCGCATTTATTTACTTCTTTCAGTGAAAAAATATCTATGCACAGAGATAAAAATACATATTTTATTATTATTTTTTATGTCGGTCTATTGTACCTGGTTAGTTAGGTAGGTAATTGATTTTCCAGTGAAATGTGATATCCGCATTCATTGTTTTTTTTATCTGTTAAAAATACTATACAGTTCCTCCACTTCCAGATCTAGCAAAGAATGGCTCAAATTCAGGTTTAATTTCTATATTTCAACTATAGGTAAAACCAGTTCAGCACATGCCCTACGCCAATAAAATATTAATTTTTTGGTTAATCTTTGCAAGTAATGTTTTTTCTCAAATCAATACAGATAAACTTTTATTGTTTATCTTTCATTCTGTATGTCTTACATTTATCTAATAAAATTATTGTCAAAAATTAATTTGAAATTTCAAATCGTAATCTCAGTTAAACCAAATGTTCATAATATTAAATTTTTAGCAGTAAACAGATATAATATTTTTTTTTCTTCTTAAGCTATATATAAAATACGAATCAGGTCGTTTGACACTGATATAATCCAAAATTACTTAACCAATTTTAATCAAATTTTGTATGTACAGAGTGCAATTTGCTACAATTTGAAAGACGCAGCTAATAGCTAGTATGACAAAAAATATTACACTTACAAGTGCAAAATCATTTCTTTTCCATACTTTTAGAATGCTTTAGAGTGCAAAGGCTTGAATGTTCAATGGCGATTTTTAGTTGACTTTGATTTAATTATGTAAATAAAGAAAATAAGATTTTAGTACCTATTATGGCGACAGGAAAAACTGGAAGAGAAATTTAATTGAACAATATTATTGTAATTATTAAATTTAACTAGTCCTTGTAGGACATTTAGTTATGCTAGCCAATTTCTGTTGAATATAGTTCCATTAGCGAACGATGATTTTTTTTTAACACAATGGTAAAAACGCTTGCCCTGTCACGCAATACTTGGTGAAGTTATAAAAAAAATTAAATCTGGTTGATATCGCTTCTGTGGTGTAGTGGTCCGGCGTCGGACTTGACATCTTGAGGGCCCAGATTCGGTCCCCGGGTAAGGCAAAAAAGTAATAGAAAAAGTGTAGGTACATGTGCCCGATTGGCTATATACCTGCGCTGCAACCTAATACATTGTGAGATTTAATGTCTTTGGCTAGTATTGATAACCGGGTTGTGCCTCTTCCTACTCGTTTGTGATATGGGCGTGAAGAAATTGATACATTTGGTTTGCTGCGACGCGCCGTGCTGTGCCGTGCACGTGGGTGCCCGGGTGCACAACCAGGCCCACATTATGATAGGTGGCAAGCCTATCGCCAACCGCTCTTAGTCCTGATGATGTTATGAATACCGAAACTTGTAAGTTGTTACACGTAATTATAAATTGTACATAACACAGTCCAATATTTTTTAGTCATAAAAATAAATATTTGGAAGTTTTAGCCACGATAATGGAAAATACCCAACAAATTAATATGATATAGCATTTTCCAACAATTCGTTTTTCCAAGAAAAAAAGGCAATCCAAAACTCCCTCAAGGTCAAGATCGAGATCTTGAATTACCTTCCCTCGAAGCAAGATTAATTTCTGTCACGTTCATTACGGAATTTGTTAGAGAATCCAATTCTGAAAAAAATCGAACTCAACAAATCTAAGCACCTTCCAAATTCGATAAAAATTTTGCGTACAGTGTCTGAGTAGATTTGTATGAGGCGCCATTTTTTTTTCGAATTTCGAAATGGGATTCCGTAAAGAGATTTCGAAAGTGTGGACCTTAAACAGATTGTCACCCCCCACCCTCATTAAACGTCTGATTTAATAAATGTCTCCCTGATTTCGGTGGAAGTTTTAGTCCAAACAACGTTAAGCAAGTTAGTTGTATGAATATGTCAGAAACATTTACGAGATTAGAACCTGCGAGTGTGCGAAACACGAGAAGTACTCAGATAATCCGTATAAGTTTAATGCACGTAACACAAATTGTAATGGAGTGTAGTAAGCTGCATGCTACTTGAGGTGTGGGGCACTGTGCTTACATCAAAAGAGATGGAAACTTACGAAACATCATAGGGTTGTCACAAAACTGTTATATTTTAATATATTTTTTATGATATTGGATGGCAAACAAGCAGACAGATTTCCTGATAGCAAGAAATTTACGCCGCCTCTCTAGGCGGTAACCCAAAGCGGTACACCAAAGGTAGTAATGGTGCGTTGTCAACCTGATGTCGGGATGTTAGGCTTTGAGCAAAAGTAAGTTTACCGGCTACCTTACCCTCCGACCCGGAACACGTCATGACGTTATGGGGGCAGGAATAGGTAAGGCGGTGGTACCAATCCGGGCGAGTCACTGCTAAACTCTACCACCTAGTACTGTAGTACGTAGTAGTAATGTTATTTTGTGCTGTGTAGTTTAGTATATGAAATAAATGATTTGCAAGAAGTTCTTGTATTTCTTTTCAAGGATTTATGTAATATGATTCTTGTTGCTACGGAACTCTCCATGGATAAATACGACTCGCACTTGGTTGCTTTTATTTGAAAATGTCATTTAAAAAATGATTTAAATTAGGAATGATAAAAACATTGTTTTCCTGATTATAGCTGCTTAGTTTTTATAACCATTTTAAACTGTTTTTTGAACAAACACACTGCTCTACTGATGGTAAGAGATAAACGTGACCTATAGACACCATAGTAGTTACAGATTTTAGGCTGGAATGTTAAACATGTTTCTTGCAAAATTAAATTGACCAACTAATCTGAGTCTTACAATCAAATATAATGTTAAAAATTACCGACATAATGCCGGTCGCGTAGGCTTGCTAATGAAGCACCTGTAACATCTATAGTGTCATAGATGTTACGGGTGCGTCATTGTCCTATGGCCGGGATATTAGGCCTATTGTGGAAGTCTAACGGTATGACTAAGTCATTGTGACGGCAGAAATAGGTTAAGCGATGAATTCCTACCCGGGCAAGTTGTTGCATAGCACTTTACTACCAGTGAACCTGAGTAACCTGTTAATGGTTGATACTGTGAATTAGCTTAAGCAAAATGTATGTTGTAATAAATTATATCATTCAATTTAAATGTTTGTAAACCATTGAATTTTAATAGAATATAAACATATCCTAACATCCAGGCCTCAGGTTGGCAACGCACCATTACCACCTTTTGTGTCTCTAGGCGGCGTGAATTTCGTACCATTAGGAACGAAATTCACGCCGTACGTCTGCTTGTTTGCCTTTCATTATCATAAAAGACAATAGTAGTACATAACCCTATGCACAGTATTCAGTTAAACTGAATTTTAGAAATATATCAAATATTAAGACGAAACCCTAAAATCGATATTTTGAATTTCCCATCCAAAAATCAAACGTTATTATTAAGATAAAAAAAAACAGTTATAATGCACTATTATTTTTTCATGTCTTTATTCCACACACACAATATGCGATATATGATAGGTGTTTGTATTTAACAAAAAAAAATATTAAGTTAATCACTCTTTAAATAGTGAATAACTTCAAGTTTTAAACAGACTATCATTATAACACTTTAAAAAATTCTTTTTTTAAGTAATACCTGTTTAAAAATAAATAGTGCGTTGCCAAGTTTTGGATAAAATATAACATATAAATTAAGAGAACTGATATAATAGCAGCAGCGAAAACAAGCAATGAAACCAACCCGGGAGAAAATTATAGAAATTATCCACATTCACTGACTAGAGTAATAACACAGCTACCTAAATTACTAGATTATTTCACTAGCGATAGGGTTGTCACATACCAACAAACTTAAAAAAATGTATTTTAAGTTTTTTTATTGTTTTTTATTCTAAGTAGAGTCGACAACCCTAACCAGGGGCCAGTGTGGCGTGAGCATTAATCTCATATATTTGAAGTCGAGTTGCAAGTGCACTTACAACTTACGCTGAACTATGTACCTAAATAAATAACACCCTCTAAATGTTATTACACAATTTATATACTCAAGATGTTGATGGTGCGTTACCAACCAAGCCAGTTACTATAAGTAGCTAGTAGGTATTTTTAACGTCATAGCTTGAGCACTCGTTATGGTTGTGGAGTATTGGTAGAATTAGACGCCTGAATTTTTGGTAAAATAAAACCGTTGCCCTTAGACACCTGATATCCTGGGTGTAGTAATATCTAACGCTATCCCATGGCCGTGATCTTAGACCACGCATGCATTGTCTATCTTCGAGTGCGAAACACCTACCAGGCCGTCATTCTGGCACCAGGTTCTGGCACTAGATGGCAGTGATTCTCTACCCGGACAAAATGCTACACAGCACTTTACCATCAGTAGTCTTGTTACTAATGACCCATTTAACAAATTCTTGACTCTTACGAGCTGTCAATTAGAGAGGCAGGATGATTTATTTTACACAAAGGACCCGGATCGACTTGGGAGATATCTGTTGCCTGCAAAATATATTTAAATTATAGCAAAATAACAGTTTGCCTGAGACTTCATGAGCGTAGATTAAATTTTTAAAGCGTTAAATTTTTTATACATAGTTTTGTCCCCTTTGGATATTGGTTTAAAAAAAGATAGATTACTTCTATTTGTTTTACATATTAACTCAAAATCGATTCTGTGGTTTAGTTGTAAAAGAGCCACAGACAGACGGGACAGACTTTTGGATTTATAATATGAATAATATGGTATGGTTATGTATAACATATGACTCTTAGTCTCCTCTGTGGTCTAGCGGCCCAGGTGTTGGACTTAATTAAATGCATGAGGACCCAGGTTCAATTCCCGGGTCGGGCAACAAAAAGAAAATACGTTGCTCCGGATTGGATACATGCCTGATTGGCGATAGACTTGCCACCTATAACATTGTGGGACTTAGTGTCTTCGGCTAGTCGCGGGTGCCCTGGTTGTGCCTCTGTCTACCTTTTCAGGGCTATGAGCGTGAAGATTTTAATATATGGCGAAATTTAATTTAATTATATGCAGTTTTGTGACATGAACCTCGCCGTATGTATTCAGGGCGCATTCCTTCCCCGCTACAATATTTTTCATTGGACGTGCCGCGTTCTGTGCGCCAATAACATCGACGAATTTTCAATTTCCATAGCAAGGCTTCAGCGTTGATACTCCGAATATATTGCCATGAAAAAGGCCTTTAGAACTTGCTTCCAAAGATTTTTATGGTACAGTTTACAGCTCTGAAAATTAAAATGTAATAACACTGAAATAAATTATCTGGAATCTTATTTTCATAACGTGTGTAAAAATTAATAAGTATCAATAGTAATCAATAGTCGAATTTAAATTATGTCCGTCTGAAAAGCGCCTTTTTTCAAACAAAGAAAATCAAAATAAATAAATAGGTAAGTAACTATATAAAAGAATCCCAATTGCCTATCACCTAGCAACATCTTGAGCTTCAAACAGATATAAACACCTAAATAGTATATCTGAAACTTGTAACATATAGAAATAAATATCTATACAAAAATAAATTGCCATTTTCATTGGTCATTAAAACACGGGTAAATGGATGGACCTTTTCGCATTTTGTTGTGTTAGTCACAGTCAGGTGAACGTTTTTACAAAAGGCAAAAATCGGAAAAATTGCAAAAAATTTGGAAAATAAATACTTTATTTGAATTAAAGCTGATAGAAGCTGTTAATTTCAAGCGATTGCAAGTATGCCGGCTCAGCTAGTAATAAATAAATATCTTTTGACAAAATGAACAAAGTAAGCAAATAAAAGGCTTACGTTAAGTGTGTTAGATAACGACACTCTGATATGGAAATGCTCAAATAGATATTGTATATAAATTATAAATAAACAAACAGCCAGACCCAGAAACACAAACCTCACAAATGCCTTCCCCTGTCGGAAATCATACGCTAATCCAAATGACGTTAACTAAATGACGTTAACCATATTGTAATAAAACCGTTTATCCTATCTATATTTAAAAGCAAATAACTGCAAAAAATACTTTATCTGAAAAAAGACTGGGAAGATTTTAACACCTCGCAGCTATTTGACGATTATTTTATCGACAGGTTGATTGATTTCTTCAAGACTCCGGGACTGCCGTATAAAACTTATTAACACCCGCCAAGTGATTTTTGAATTGTACTTACTTACATTTTTATATACCTTGACGACTTAGATGAATATGTATGTATTCAGTAACTGCGTCGCTAGTGTAACTTTTAGAGTTTATGTTTCAGAGTTTTACAAAAAAGAAAAAAAAAACAGTTTTAAAATATTTAATGCTTACACTTCAGAAGCTGATAGTTTCAGCTGATAGCATACACTTTAGAAGGAAAGACGTTTTGCGAAACTGAGGTGCTGTTCCGATTTGGACTCAGTGTGTCCCGGTCAGTTAGTCGGAGAGCTGATGACGAATTTTGAGAAGGTTTTTTAGGCAAGCTGAAATTGCGAAAAATTACAACTTTCTCAATTGGCAAATAATGTCCTGAAGGTCTTTTAGTCAATTAGCGGTTATTTTGCTACTGTGAAGCATATAACATTTGCAAAAAAAAAAATTCAAAAAAATATATTTTTGGCAACTTGAATTTTTTTTGTCTTTTAAATTACTATTTCTAGAATGCAAAAAAAATCCTAGACGTTTTTGTCGGTTATTAAGTATTGCCACCTACCTACCTTATTGAGTTATACCTAAATTTTCAAGACCTACTTGAAAATTTAGGTATAACTCAAATACAATCAGTCCAAATTATGGTTAAATTTGTATAGGATCACCTCAGACAGAACTTCCCTATATACATTTTTTTTTACTATTTACCACAACAGTTACACTGCTTACACAGAATTCGCAAAATAAAGGCTTATTTTACATTTGTTATAATGGATTTCCGCAAAGTAAACCTTGATTCAATAAAATACTTCAAGAGTTTCGACGCCATCGTGAATGAAGGTGGTCGTAATTTTTTCATTATAATGAATTTCGTGTTCGTATGGAGTGAAATTGATTAATTTAGGTGGGAATCAGATCAAATTTGGTCAGTGAAAGTGCACAAATGAAATAATCATGAAGAAATTAGTATATCGTCTATTTCCTCGCTGCCGTCAAATCTCACTAGATGAGCTTGAGTAACGAAGCCACCGCTTTACTTAAGACCCTGACCTGACATGACTTTGTACATAGTGACTTATGACTGACTGAATTAACTAATTAACTTACTTGACATTGGCAAAGTAGTCGTGAAAAACGATCGAAAGCCATATTTATAAAAAAGAAGAAGAAGAAAATATTTCAATAAAATAAAATAAAACCAAAATACTACCAAATTCTGTTGGTTACTGGCAGTATCCGCGTAGCAAACATACAATCTAATTCCTAACCTCCGTCTTTTTAGAGCCCGCAAAAAAGTGGTTACTCATCCACATTCACTCCTGAGTCGAAGCGGTCCTCTCAAACCATATAAGCCGATCGCTGCAGTCCCGGTAATGGCCGCCAGTGTGAAAACTTTTGATTGAGTGCCAATCCTCTATACGATTCTGGCCGTAAATTTAAAACTGCGATCAAACTTGCCCTCGCACTATTCCGCACACTCGCGTTTCTTTTTTCCTGGTATTGAAAGGGTTATCTAGGGATATAGAAAAAGTGGATGAAAATTACAATGACGAATGATAATATTTTGGCTTAAGGTTATGATAAAATTATCCGTTTCGGGGAATTTCTGGGGTAAATTAAAATGTTGTTTTTTCTACTTTCATCGCAGTCGAACGAAAACAGTTTTCCATGTCCATCAATATTCAGTAAAATGAGTTCAGCCATCCTTGAGTTGTAAAATGGGGATTATTAACAAGTTTTTCTTTCTTAATAATACAAAAACTATTTATTTATTTATTTACTTCTTTATTATACACAATTTATGACATAAAACATGGACAGTGATAAACAGAAATGCACATGAAATGAATGAATGAATGCTACAAATTTCTTCCAGCCAACCCTAAAAATTTGAATGTGTGATGAAAAGGCATCATGCACGATAAATAAATAAACTAAACATAATATTAACATAAAAAAATCTCGAAAGACATAGACTATTTTTTGCTAATTAAAAATAAATTTTATCGCCTTCAAACTAACTGTGCTCCTTTAGAAACGATACATTTATCTAAACACTTTTTAAACGCTATTTAAATTGAGTTCAGATTTACGCTGCGTTTATCTTATATATCTTCTACCGATTGATAACGGTTGCCACGAAGTAGCAATTTGAGTTAAAAATAAAGAAAGAAGTCTCTTAAAGCCGTATGTGGTCGCTCAATGGTACTTGTAGAGGATTTGGTCAAAAATTAGTTCGCAATGATGTCCTTGCGAAAAATGAATCGTAGTGCAAAATCCCATAATTTTCTTTCCAAAAATCTAGCCCTTAAATGGCAAAAAATCCGAGTGCACATCGTCGCAATAGTAAAGAAAATACTCAGCAATGATTTGACTTTTGAATGAATTTAAGGATTTTTGGGTTTCGGTTCAGTTGGAAGGCGTCATTGCGAAGCTTGCTAACTAGTTTGTTTGTCAAAATCGTAGATCCAAATCTCATCACCATCGACCATGCGTTTCATGAATATAGGGTTAGAATCGTTTAAGCATATCCTTAGCAACTCTCATGTGATTTAGTTTTTGGAGAACAATCAGGTCTTTTGGAGACCGAGCGACTACATGTTTTAAATGATTAGTTAAAATGATACAGAAAGTTTGGCGGCTATCACTCTCAAAGTTGAATCGGGATTTTTAGTCACTCTTTCCTTCAGTTGCAATGCGATTAATATCCTTGACACATGCATGTTACACAGATACATTTATGGTAAAATTAGTGGGTATTATTTGCTCAGAAACATTATTTATTTATTTATGTTAGACGTGTGAATTTAGTGACAATTGACTAAAAATTAATTGCGTTGCCTGCGGCGTAGTCTCTTATGTACATGTTAGTTTTAGGATGAAATTGCTCCCGCCAAGCGTCCCGCGTCCAAACCTAAAGCCGAAGCTTTACACCACAAAATAAAATGTATGATATGACGTGGATAAAACGCATGGTAGTTTAAGTTGTTACGTTTATTTCTAAGTCATTATCGTAAGCCTAAATGCTTCAGCCTCACTTAAGAGTATTCTAGATAAATTTTATTAATAGGACCGAAATCCATACACAATCCGTGTTAGCGAAAAGCCAATTAGTGTTGTTTATATACCCAGAAAATAAAGACATTTTCATATAATTAATACTTAATGACATATTGGGTTTTCATGTTCAGTTATAGATTATATATAAATAGACTAGAATAGAATTGAATAGAAAAAGTTTTTATTTACATTCACCTTACAAGTGGCACTTGTGAATGAATGAATGAATGAATGAATGAACTCTTTATTGTGCACAATTATTACAAAATGGTACAATTAAGTATTAACAAGAGCATATTATTATAGTTTATAGTATGCAAAAGGCGGTCTTATCGCCAAACAAATCGATCTCTACCAGACAACCTTTTTGTCTAAGGACAAAAAGACAAGTCTATATAGTACTAAAAACTACCACCGGATCCGAACGCGGCCACACACAGTAGATCTGGCAAGAAATTTTATTCTTTACAAACTTATTAGTAATCACACGTTATTAGAAACACGTTATTGTTTTAGTGTATTGGAAGGCAAACAAGCAGACGGATTTCCCGATGGTAAGAAATTCACGCCGCCTAGAGACACCAAAGGTTATCAACCTAAGCCCTCGACCAAAAGTAACATTGCTTTTAAATCATTTAACTCTATTATAACAGATGTAAAATGAGCCTTTATTTTTAAACCAGTAGGTTACGCGGTTATTAGAAAAATTGTGATACAGGTGTGTGCAACTACTTGCCATGTCAGGAATATAATGCCTATTCCTAATATAATGATAGAGTTATGTTTCATCCTGGATGGGAGGGTAGACGGGAGATTTGCAATAGGCATATCACGGCTTCAGAACAGCGATGCACTTGCAATATCTTTGGTATCTTATAAGAGCCATTTACTTCTCTCTTATAGCATATAAAAAGTGACTTGTCTGTCAGAGGCAGGGTCAGAGGTCAGATTTGGCAACATCAGTAGCAAGCCAATTCCAACCGGCTTTGTGTCGGTGTTTGTTAACATTCTATTATAGCTGGTTGAGTGGCTAGCGTACATAGCGTAGGCCCCATACTCAGTCAGCCAGAAGAGCCAATCGCCGCACTCCCCCGTTCCATGATTACTATGAAATGTTGCGCTTTAAAGTAAATATCTTAAGCGACAAATCACTATTTTTGACAATATAAAAGTAATTTGAAAAAAAAAATTAAAAACTGAAACACTTATCTTTTAGGTATAATACTTATCTATGTTTATGTTAAATCTGGTGTCGATATTTTCATAATTGAAGTAGACAGTTGGGTTTTGCTTTCAAAAAAGGGTTAACTTTTTGATTTTTTTCTATCGAGCAAAGTGACAAATTGTGTTTTGGAAATGAGACTCGGGTTCGGTTCCCGACGGGGCAGGCATTTGTCAGATGAATATTTAGATAGTCTGGTAGTTTTGGTAGTCTGGGTGTTTATTAAATTTATTCTGGTATCTATTTAAGTATTTCTATGCATTAGTATCGCTGACTAACACCCTTAACACAAGCATATAATTTGCTTACTTTAGGGCTATATTCAATTTGTGTAAGTTGTACAGAGAGATATTTATAACAGAGGCTTAGATTAGTTTGTACATTTAATTATGCAAGAGATATAACGGCCTTAGACCGATAATGCACCATTAACAATTTAGTATCTATTACAGACAGTAGCTATTACATAATGTTATACACAAAGAGCGCACGGACAATATCAGACACTGGATTATAAGATGATGATCATAATTAATTTTCGAATATGTGTCTACTTTTTTATTACTGATATAAATAATAGTGTCATTTCATTAAGGCCAAAAAACTAAGTTTATTCACGCCCGTATATTCGAAAAGCTAATAGGAGGTACAACGAAAACACCCACTGTAAGCTAAAAGGATGCTTGTCTCAGAATTTCATAGGTGGCAAACCTATCGGTAGCCGGCCACTTAACCTATTATGCTTAAATATAATACAATACTAGGGGCCCGCCTCAGCTTCGCACGGGCGGAAAATATACATATAAACCTTCCTCTTCAATCACTTTATCTATTAAAATACACAGCATCACAATCCGTTCCGTAGTTTTAAAGATTTAAGCATACAAAGGGAGATAAAGACAGAGAAAGCGACTTCTTTTCATATTATGTAGTGATAACTTAAGTAATTAAAATTAAACAAAAACCGTCAATTATTCGTTAAAAGTCTTCTCTAAAATAATGATATTTTATCGCCTGTATGGTCTAGTAGTTCGGTAATTGGGCTTTATTTCACGAAATTCCGGGTCCGGTCGCAATATCCAGCAAAAAAAAATCTATTTTTTCAATTTTATACTAAGAAAGAAAAATGTTGGCAATAGGCCACCTATCACACTGTGGGACTTTTTTCGGGTAGTCGTGTGTGCCCTGGTAGTGCCTCTGCCTTCATGTTTCGCGATATAGGAGTGACGTTCCTTTTTTTCTAAAGAACGCCGTTTTGGTCCTAAAGTTGCAGAATAAGTAAGTCGATGTGATCGTCAAACAAAATTTGAAACACCAGCTGTAACATTCTCTGTAGTAACGATACAGATCTGTATTCAGTATCCACAAGGTCGCGTGGAGGTCACACTTCGCATTGTTGACTCCTCAGAGAAAAGGAACAAGGGTCATCGGTCAAACTATTATCAGGACAACGAGGTCACCTATCATGTCAAGGAGCAATTTAATCTGCAAAAGACATGAGACTGCGAGACATTTTAAAAGGTCTGTAACTGCGGATTTATGTAGAGTGTTTAGATACCAAAAACTTTTAACAACTTCCAACGACAAGGAAGTTAGTATATGTTCCCCTCGCATATTTTTTTATCTATATTAATCATTTCTCTGTTATTTCCGAACCTGTTTTGAAAATTCCTTTTGTATTTCAAAGAGCGTACTTCAAAAATAGTCAGCATTTTTACTGTGGTTGTGCCTAAACGGTCTAGCGACCCGGCGTCGGGCTTGACTTCTTGAGGTCGTGGGTTCGATCCATAGGTCATGCGACAAAAAAGTTGCCCGGAAAGCAACAAGTTGCCCGGGATTGGAATGTGCCCGGTTAGCGATAGGCTTGCCACCTATCATTGTGGGATGCATTGGGGACCATTGTGGGACTTAATTACTTCGGTTAGTCGTAGGTACCCTGGTTGTGCCTCTGCCTCTGTACTTTTTGCGATTCGTTATTGAAGTCATACTTCTTTTGGCGCGTTAGGAAAAAATGATGATTGTAAATTTTTACGATGCGCGCGCACACCGTCACGAAAAACCGACATGATGAAGTTAGCTATAGATAACATTTTAGTTTTTCAAAAAAAGGTACCATCAAAGTAAAAGTAATTTCTAAGGTTAGTGTCATTTTGTCTACAAATGTAAAATAAGGCAAAAGATAAAATTTTTAAAAATATTTTTATCTTATTACGCCGAAGAAGTATAACTTCTAACGCGTGTACATAAATACACACAATTTTTATTTTTGGTGTTGTTTGTACCCAAGCATCAAAATAGTGGGGATGGCAAGCCTCGCTATAAGTTATCGATACCGGAACGTCCGCGTCGTTACAAATACATTCCGAACGTTTATTCATAGTTTCTATATCTGTATTGTGATTTTGCTTAGAGAGTGCGTCTTCTGTACGTAAGTACTTACTCTGTAGTAATGGTAAATGAAGTCCATCACTACAATAGTTTGGAGTCCTTTCACAATAAAGTAGCGATATCAAAAATCAAGTGTCGATGCGGCTGCCCCGACAAATTGCTCCATAAAGCGACTGCCGCTCTCACTTTATGACCACTTCTACAGAGTTCCAGATGAAAGTGCACTCTATTTTATAACCGATACAGTTTTAAATCCATTGATAGTGCAGCGGTTGCAACTTATTGGGGCATTTATGTTTGCTCCAAGCTTTATTTTATTCAACTGAAGTTGAAACAATACAGAGTGAGAAAATTGAAGATTCCGCTAAAACCAATGTCCTCCCTCTCCCCTCCAGAATCCTACTGTCAGCCATATTGAACGCTGACCAATATTGAATTAATTTAGGTGTTTGCAGGTTTTACATGAAACCTAGCAAATACAGAACAATTCTAACAGATTTTTTTTTATATTGGAAGCAAACAAGGACAAGGGTTTCCTTATGCTAAGATATTCACGCCGCCTAGGGACACCAAAGGTGGTAATAGTGCGTTGCTAGCGTGAGGTCGGGATGTTAGGCCCCAAGCAAAAGTACCTTATCATTCAAACTGGAAAACGTCAACAGCAAGCGCTCACGTAATTGCGGCAGGAATAGGTAAGGCGGTAGAAACTCTACCACCTAGTCAGGTGTCACTATATTAGTGACGGTGAGCCTACACTCGCCTTTTAAGAGATGGTATGTTTTGAAAAAGATTCGGACCATCACGGGGAAAAAATTCAAGTAAAAGTGCAAGAAAAACCGCCTCCAACAATTTAATTAAAATGTCGCGAGTTGATGATTCGCTTTTAAATAGATATATCATGATCTCGAAGTGATTACGTTTTAATTTGTCGTAAACTGACTAGTGGTTTTTGAGTAATACTAGTTGCCCGTCCCAGCTTCGCATGCGTAGAAAAATTTACACATACATATCTTCACGCCAAGTCCTTTACGGGGTAGGCAAAGAGTATCGAGTGCCAGACCTCACGATCCTGACAAACCTGTCTTGCTTCCTTCATATTCATTACCCTTTTCATACAAACACGCCGGTTTCGGAGACTCTTGACACCACTCTCGGATAATATCCGATTGATCTTATCGTGAATTGTCAGCCTTGGTATCCCCGGGTACCTACATCCATCCACATTCGCATTGTATATCTGCTTTGTCAATCTTTCATCTGTCATTCTTTTCACATGACCGAACCGGCGGAGCATGCCCTTTCGCATTTTAATACCAACACTTTCTTTTAATCCCACTCTTTCTCGGATCTCACTGTTACGAATGCGGTCAGCGAGCGTTACACCACAGATTCTCCGTAGTGCTCTCATTTCGTCCGCATTTATCCTACTTTCATGATCTTTCTGACATACCCAACTCTCGCTTCCATACAATAACGTTGGGATAGGCACAGAATTATGCAAATCGAGTCTAGCTTTTTAACTTAAAACCTCGCTTTGGAATAGCTTACCCAACGCTCCATTCACACTATTCCCTGCACTCACTCTCCTCTCTACATCCGCGGTGTACCTTCCATCCCTGCTAAAAGCACAACCAAGATATACAATTTCATTCACTTGTTCCAGCACTACATCATCAACGAAACTCTTACATCCGTTCTGGTTACATTGCAAGCATGGTAGACAAATTTCAATGTTATTATACATATTCTAACCATTTCTTTTGAATCACTCTATAAATAAAAATACGCATCAAAATACTTTGCTTAGTTTTAAATTCTAAGCAAGCACAGGGACATAAGGCGGCTTGGTTTCATACTAGTACTATGTAGTGAAGTGAACTAATTCCTATTCGATAAATATGACGTCTATAATTAAAACTAATGAATAAGAAGAGAAAAAGAAAATCAATCAATACGAGCATTATTCAAAATAAGACATCTATTCAACACGTTTTCTGGAGTTAACATTTGTACTTGGACTTGTATTTGGTTAGATCTAAATATATAAGTATTGAACATTTAATTAAAAAGTCTTTTTTATCTTTAGTTTCAAAGCCCTGACGATGCTGTAAAAAGTAAAGTCGGTTGAATAGAAAGTAACAGGAAATGTTAAATAAAGTATACAGTAGATAAGTACAAGTGTTAACTTCAGAAAACGTGTATATACAATGGAATTCCACCAAGTGCTGACGATAGCAAATATAGATTACATCTATACAACCACATCAACCTAAAAGAAGGCAGAGGTGCAACCAAGTCCCTCGATCAGCTGAAGGTATTCTGTCCCACAATGTGATAGATGGCAAACCTATCACTAACCGGGACCTTGTATACTATCAGGCTTTTCAAGGCATCAAACTTTAAAATGAGTTAAACTGTCAAATTTGAGGTAATATAATGGTGCACTTAGAGACGCTAATTAGTACTTATCATTAGGTCACAATTTTGTATAGAAATATTAACTTGACGACTGATTAAAAGAAAATTGACGTCTCTGACCCTAACCTATTTAACTTCGAATTAAATACCCAGCCCAGGAACGTGAAAGTGGTCCAAAAATATATTTTTATACCACTTCCGGACTTTTTTGCAGAATAGACCATCTGACTTCCTGCCAGGCTGCTCGTAAAAGGCGGGCATAGGCATACCGTCACTAACACCGTGATACATGACTAGGTTGTTGAGTTTCGCAACGATTCGCCATGGTTGGTACATTCGCCTATTCCTGTAACCATAACGTCAGTGCTTGCCCAATGGCAAGCACTGACGTGACGTGTTCCGGTTTAGAAGATAAGGTAGCCGGTAAACTTAATTTAGCTCGAAGCCTAGCATCTCAGCCTCAGGTTGGCAACGCACCATTACCACTTATATATAACTGTCAGTATTTATAGCTTACCCCTTAAAAATTCGGAACTGATATTAGATTTACACCAGTGCCAGCGCTTTTTCCAATCCTTGCATTTTTATAGCTGGTTTTTGGACTAGCCAATTTTTCAGCGATTCAGTTTTTATCTGCTCAATCGTGGAAAAGCTTTGCCCTTTGAGAGTTCATTTAAGTTTTAGAAATAAAAAAACGTCGCTTCAGGCTAAATTTGAATGAATACGTGGGCACGGACAATATTGTTGTGTTGGTTTTGCCACAAAATTACAAACAAGCAACAATATCTGAGCGAAAACGGTTGTACAATTTGAAAAAAATAAGTCTGACTTATTCTTTTAAAAATCTGTAGCAAATACATATAAAGGCTTAATATAACTAAAGACAAAAATTGTTGAAACCTTGTAAGAATATTGTTCGAAGTTTAATGCGTAAAGATTATTAATTAAAATTATGAATTTAAAAACAAATTCTAACATTTAAATTTATAAACATTTAATCTATCATTAGGCCACAACATTGTCAAGAAAAATTAGAAGCTAACTCAGAGTAAAATATTTAGCCGCGGAACGTGAAAGTGGCCTCTAATAGCTGATTAAAAGATAACTGACGTCTCGGAGAGCGGGCGTTTAAAGTGGTTTAGCTTCTAGTTAGAAGCTAACTCAGAGTTAAATACTAAAGCCAGGAATGTGCACGGGACCCTTATAAATTGTTAAAAATGTCCACAGTAGTCTTCTAAACAACAACATCTCTGTAATAACCTTTTATAGAGTCTACGTTCGTCAACGTTGACATGTAGTCGAACGTAATTGAAATTACTGACCTAAGAAACACAAAAAAATTGACAGAAAACAGTTTTTCATACAAATTTTCATCCCCATTCATTTCTTTAATTTTTCCTTCGCGGGTTGATTTTTATAAATTGACTTGGAACTTAGATTTTTAATTTATTCGTATGAATGTCAATTTTTTTCATAATCTGACCAGTTATTCGCACTGACTTTCGAATTTATAATACTAGTATTAAAACGTGGATAATTGATTAAGTAATAATTAGCACGTCGTTTTTGGCTGCAAAGGAAATGTAGTGCATGACACTGAATAAATTGAGAAAGTCACATGACTCAGCTAATTTATACCTATCTATACACACAATGTACAATAGTAGCGTCATGTCTGTTTATTGAATAATATATTAAAATATATATTGGTATAATATACCTATTGTTTAGTTAGCTACTAGTGGTCACCCGTTGGTCGAAGTTCGACCATAATACATTTCAATATCTTGTTGATAAGAACGGCATCTTCATTTATTAATACCAACTGCTTTATTTCCAAACTTTATGAATAGGTACAATTTGTGCGCCATCTGTGATCTTTTATCGTTATAATCAATATTTGTGAATGTGTGTGTCAAATGCATGGCAGTATATGTCAGATTAAATTATTTGATTTCATACACTTTAAGCGTTATTGTTAAAAATAATGTAAGCGTTCTGCACTTCTCCTACACATACCTATAAGTGTGCCAAATTTCATACTCCTCCGTCCGTAAGAAGAAGTGGTGAGAAAAACCATTAGCCATTTTCTTTTTGGTTAGAGAAATGGGTTATTCCTCTAACCGTTATATACGTTAGAGAAAACGGTGTGCTATAGAAACCATAGGTATTAGAAGAGTGTCGCTGTCATATGGCCAGGGTGTTAGGCCTACTGTTACAGTATACTACCTACTCTTCACTCCAAACTGGAACCTGATACTGTACTAATAGCGCCAGAATTTGTTATGGATTCCTACGTAGATAGGTTGGCTGTACAGAATTTTATTATCTGTGGTCTTATTCGTAATAGAAAATTTTTTGTATGGTCGCCTTTTACTAACTGACTGGCAACAAGTAAAAGAAACCGCACACATGACAAACATAGGGAAAAATAAAAATAATAAAAGTGTTTTCACGCCCTATCCCCGAAGAGGTAGCCAGAGGCACAACCAGAGAATCCTCTACTAGCTAAAGTCACACACAGTCTCACAATGTGATAGATGGCAAGCCAATCGCTAACCGGTCACATATTCAACCCCGGGCAGCGTTATTTACAAAAATATATTTTTGTATTTACAGCGTTATTGTAAATACAAAATACACATTTTGTAATTTTTAAATTCTTGCCCGATCTGGGGATCAAACAGGGACCTCAAGAAGTCCGGCGCCGGACCGCTAAATCAAAGAGGCGATAAAAATAAAAAATGACAAAGTGGATTTTATGAAAAAAACATTTCACATTGCACAGGCAAATTCAAATGTGTCTTTTAGTATAAGTAAATTGAAAAACCACGTGATTCAGCTAAATATATAAAAGTCCTTCGGGTGGCCGTTTTCAAATCATCCCAGCGAGCACTTCATTAACTGGTTTCGCCTTGGCAGTAATGCTGAGGTGTCCACTAGATTTATCGTTTGTTTTGTCGTTGTGACGGCTCCTTTAAGCGTTACACTGCTGGCCAAGTAAATTCGATTGCAACATATTTCCACTTTGACACGTGGTGTTTGTTTACCATATGATTTTATAGATATCGTTGTGAAACATAGAGAAGGTGTTAATAGAATGTTGTGACTTAGGGTCCTTCAAAAGAGAGTTTGTTTCTTAAAAGTACAGCAACGCAACTTTGAGAAAAAGGAGTCATACACTAGGGTAAAGCAGCTGTTTGTGGTAAAGATAACTCATTATCTGGTGAACCACTTGCTTGTTTTCCTACTATTTTATGTCATGAAATGCATAGCATAAATTATGCAAGTTCCGTTATCATTTTAAAACAGTAAAGCTGATTTTAATTCGTGTTAGCATTAAGAAATCCCTTGAAAATGACGCTTCTTTTATCCCGATATCTGCACGGGCTATCGAGAAATGAAATACTAAGAAATATAAGTAACTAGTCTCCTGGCGAACTTCCGCTCGACATTAACAACTAGTAATTGTAGGTATGTAAAACCTCTTTTTTTATATTTCCTTGCTGTTTTCCTGATTCTTCCTTCTATGAAAACCTTCTCAATACTGACATACACATATAAAATACAACAATAACTGACGCAAAAAAAGAACAAGCAAAATTTATGACCTCGTGAAATAGGGATTTATTTTTATATATAGATTAGATTTTTGTAAATTGTTATTTCTGTCCAATTATTTTGGCCCGTGGTGTACGGACAGGGACCGTAAACATAAAATCGTTATTTATATAGAGCGAGCTGTAAATCAGAGACACAGGAATGTGGTCGGGCCTGGACCCCCGGACCGAGCTAGCCCAACCTAAATTAAAACCAACCCTTTTTACCTTCTAATTGTTAGTTAAATTAACTACCAAGTATTGTTTTGTGGTTGTTAAGCGAATACAAAACAGTACGTTGTCTTCTGGTATTGAAAGAGTAAATTATTTTTTAATGAAACTGTCGTTCTGCTTTCAGATGTAATGTGTGTGTTGCCACTTTTTAACTGACTTTACAAAAAGGAGGGGGCTTTATTATGTTGAACCCTTACATTTTTTACTTTGAATATGACTATGACTATATTGGTATGCTAAATAATTTCTCTGCCGTTTATGAACCGATGTATTTTTTTATATATTTTTTTTTTATATTTTATGATATAAGAACTTCATTTCTGTGAAGTTTCATCTATAACAGTTTACTAAACTATATTGTGCATGAAAGAGTAACAAACATCCATCTATGCTCACAAACTTTTGAATTTATAATATGAGCATTGTATATTATTTCTTAACTGTGAATACAAATCATCATCATCATCATTTCAGCCATAGGACGTCCACTGCTGAACATAGGCCTCCCCCGTTGACTTCCACTTCTTCCGGATGGAAGCGGCCTGCATCCAGCGAGACCCCGCGACCCTCAAAAGGTCGTCATAAGGTCGTCTGAATACAAATGTAGGTACAATATTATCACTACATACACAGTATAAAACAAAGTCGCTTCCTCTGTCTCTATGTTCCTTTGTATGCTATCTATAAAACAACGCAACTGATTTTGACGTAGTTTTTTAATATATAAAGTCATTGAAGAGGAAGGTTTATGTGTATATTTCATAACCGTGTGAAGTCGGGCGGTACATTAGTCGATTTTTGATGATATTTATATGAGACTACCTTGGAAAAAGTTTATTCCAAGAAACTATCAAAATTTGTTTTGTAACAAACACAACAAAAAAATTCCTCGTTCTTAGAGTTGGATAAAAATGTGACAGGGTGCTGGTAGCTAATATTTAATTTTTAATTTCTCAATATAACTTTACTATTAACCAAATTTTATATTCCTTCTTTTATGCAATCTTCATAGAAAGTAGTAAATATTTTCTATAACTTGAATTTTCATCGTCGGCTCTTGGTGGAATTTGATTAAGTTTGTTTCTTTACAAAATAATGTACATACTAAATAATTAAACCCGACCGCTTAGGCTGAGGGATTAGCGTACACGCCTGACTTCACCAAGCAACTACGAATCTCGGGTTGGATTCCCAACGGGTTCCTATTAAACATTCCTATATTTATATTCCTGCCGCATTTGTGTGACGACTAACTAGATAACTGCGATCCTGGGTTTGGATATGTCTGTTAAGTTTGTTCTGGTATCCATTTTATTTTCTTAGTATCTTCGGCTAGTCGTATATGCCCTGGTTATGCCTCTGCCTACCTCTTCGCGGATATGGGAGTGAAGAAACCTTACTAGTATCTATTTTAGTATATTTTACTACAATATCGTTGACAAACACCCATATAATTTGCTCACTTTGGGGACAGATCAATTTGTGTAAATTGTACAGGGATATTTATTATTTACACCTGAATACATAGACACAGAAGTAAAAAGGTAAACATTAGGGGAAGGGTGTGTATGGACCCGGTGATGTCGCTTCTGTAGACGCCATGTTTGTACGCTCTCAGCTTAACCTAACTTATGGGAACATATAACCCATGTTTTATACCACATTACGGTTATGTCTTTGTACAGTCAGATGCAAAAGTCCCTTTTTATATGATGTAGACTTTTGAAATTGACTTTACTTAAAACATAGAGTACCTACTGTGCAACAGCTCGCCGGGGAAGGAACCCATCGTCTTTTCTTGTTACCATAATAAATAAATAATGAATAATGAATGGGCTAAAGCAAAGCTCCAAGGTAAGCAAATTATGAAACGTGTTCCGGCTGTTAATGAATTTCACTAATGACAAAACTCTAGCTACTTGTTTGATTAAGAAGAGAATTTAGAGATTAGTGACAATCTTATTCAAATAAGCAATAGTTTAAAAACTAATGAAGTCGCTTATATAACCAATTTAACAAAAAT
>NJDD01000101.1:197696-214005 GCA_002245505.1 Calephelis nemesis | reverse complement strand
ATAATGTCGATTCTAACACAATCGCAATTTATATCATGAAGCATTAAAAAATGTTCCAATTGCTAGTAGATGAAGATACAACTAAGAATATTTATTAAATTTTTGAAACATTATTGTCACTTGTCACAATTTTTTTCAGAAATGTAGTATTTTTTTTATGTTATATGAAGGCAAATAAGCAGACGGATTTCCTGATGGTAAGAAATTCACGCTGCCTAGAGACACCAAAGGTGGTCATGGTGCGTTGCCAACCTGAGGTCAGGATGTTAGGCCTCGAGCAAAAGTAAGTTTACCGGCTACCTTACCCTCCGAACCGAACACGTCATGACGTTATGGCGGCAGGAATAGGTAAGGCCGTGGTACCAATCCGGGCGAGTTGCTGCAAAACTCTGCCACCTAGTCAGATGTCACGGTGTTAGTGATGATAAGCCTATGCTCGCCTTTTACGAGCTGCCTGGCAAGAAAGGCAGATGGTCTATTCTGCAAAGGAGCCCGGACCAACACGAGGAAAATAGTAAATATGAGAATGTGGTTTAGTAAAGGAAAATCAAGTTTTTGATATTTTCTATGCGACTATCACAAAAACGGCTCAATTCGACTTACACCATTCTTCACGGGAGGCACAGTATTATAGGAGGTTTTGACTATCCTTTGTTCTAATTATATTATAGGAACGCTTTTCAAACCTTTCGAAGGTCTATCAGCAGCGTATCTCATTTATTATCCAAACTAATCTCGTGTTACGTTGATTAATCTATAAGCTAAATATTTTATGGGTTCGAAAGCTGAAATATTCGTTCGGAAAATACATTCTGGGTTTTCCCTACACTAATTAATCTAATCTTAAAATACATTACATGAATTACCACTTAAAAAATAAGGTGTATATACACACACATAAAGTAAATATTAGTTTAAAAATACTTATCATTACATTTAATTATAGCTATTTTCTTCTTCTCCGGAGTTTGTAGAAATGTTATAATGGATGATAAATATACATTATCATTACATAGGTACCCCTGGTCGTTCCTTTCCTTAAAACCTTAATGTTTATTATTTTCCAGAATAGAACATCCGCTTTCCTGTGCAAGGCAGCACGTAAAAGGCGAGCCTATGCTACCTACCTACCTACGGCACCTAGTTACCTACGGTAACGGGTAACTCTTTACTTACCTTTGCTAACACCGTGACATCTTTCGCATCACCGAGTTTCGCAGCGACTTGCTCGGATTGATGCTGCCACCATAACGTCAGTACTTGTTGTTGACGTGTTCCGGTTCGGAGAATAAGGTAGCCGGTGAACTTACTTTTGCTCGAGGCCTAGCATCCCGGCATCCGGTTGGCAACGCACCATTGCCACCTTTGGTGTCTCTAGGCGGCTTCTCACCATCAGGAAATCCGTCTGCTTGTTTGCCTTCCAATATCATAAATAAAAAACAAAGTTTTCACCAAAGTCACCTTGTGGAAGTCGTAATTGGGGCTTGATTAAAACCGTCTGTATGATGCCTAAGTCAAATCGAAACAATTTTTCTACTAGATTCGGTTTTCGGCGTCTCAAATTGTCAGTCCATGGGTATAAATGGTGTAAATATTTCATTCAACGATATTGTTCCCCGGGTGTTGGTCCGGGTCCGAGTAGAATACACCTTATATGTCTCTCTGCCAGGCATCATAAGTGGCAAATCTTGGTTAAATAGGTCATTATTAACGAGTAGGGATGAAGCGATACGAGTAAATCTCGCTACTGTTATCCGATACCAAGTACATTTTAGTATCGATACTTTGTAATGAAGTATCGAGTAGGTATCGGTTAAAAGTACTTATATCAGTAAATTTAATGGTTTATGGAAATTAACATAATGGATGTCTATTTTTTAACATTGAAAAAAAAGTTTATCCTAAGTTGAAGTTTGTGAAGACATTCTAAGCTTAGTTTTGTGTAGTTGCAGCCTTTGGCAGCATTTTTTTGAGCAGCACCACGAAAACGAACTTTTTTCATAATTATTTTGAAGGAGATGTGTTATTGTAGTTTATCTATGTTTATATATAGATGTCTAGCGTTTATCCGCGACACTCTTGGTCGGGAGTAACTCAAAAATTATTATTTTATGTTAGAATATTATTAGTACTCTTCGATAAAGAATACCAATACTTTTTATGGTTTTTACTCAAAATTTTCCAAAAACGATACGATACTAGTAAGTATCGATACTTGACGAGCGAAACTAGTATCGAGTAAAGTATAGATACCCCAGTGGTATCGTTTCATCCCTATTAACGAAACCACGGGGTTGTAGGGTACCTACTGTGCAGCAACTTGCCCGGGTAGGAATCTACCACCTTATCTAATCCTGCCACCATTACAACTCTCTCAGGTTATGAAGCGGTTCAGACGGCAACCTTGCACAATAGGCCTGACAAGGGGCCTCAGGACAGCGACGCACCTATAACATCTATGGTGTTTAGGTCACCGGTATCTCTCTAGTACACGGCTGTACTGATGGTTTCTTATTATTCGTATTAATGTGATCCGTATTCGCTAATATCTTACTGAACAAAATAAGTTCAAACAACAGTGTTTAAACTTGTCTATTTAATTCAATTCAAACAAATTATAGTATCCTAAAAGTGATTTAAAAAAAAACATAACTAATTGTTTTTACCCTGTAATTCTTTCTTAAGGGTTTTGGCCTTCACGTTAGCATTTTGCCATTAGTCAAGTAGAAATTTGCATCAAATTAACCGATTTACCAAAATCGCGTTTCAATTGTTCAAAAATAGTCACTAGTCGTCAATAAAAGTCCTGTACGGTCTTGAGTAAAGCGGTGGCCTCATTACTCAAGCTCATGTAGTGAGATTTGGCGGCAACGAGGAAATACACGATACGCTAATTTCTTCATGATTATTTCATTTGTGCACTTTACTGAACGAAATTGTTCAAAATGCTACCAAAACTAACTAATTTCACTCAATATAAACACGAAATTCAGTGATTATAAAAAATTCGACAATATTTTCTCTCGATGGTGCCAAAACTGATCCTGTACTTGTTTGGTCGAACATAACTGTTTGAAATATCTTATTAAGTCCTTACATTTTTTTTCATTCCATATGAATGTTATTTAGTTAATAAGACTTGTAATTAGTTCTTAATAATTGTATACTAAATAGCAAATTCTCAATCTCCGCTAAGTGTAAATACGTGCATGCAAACAAAGGGATTCATTTGTCATAGACAAAGAGTTGCTGATGATGATGATGTCATGTACAAATTGCTTACATATTTTGTTTTTTAGAAAACGTAGAACGTAGCAAAGTTTATATCAGGATAATTCAAAACCTGTTCTCACAAGGCTGACATTTAATGATATATTCTTTCAATGGTTTGAAAAGTAAATGTAAACTGCTGGCTTACCAGAAGATTTTATCATTGGACTAAGCGGCACTGAAACATCCAACTAACTCTCAAACTGGCTTTTTAATTTTATCCTTGGTCACATAACCATCGATTAGATTTTTTAAATCATTCATTATTATAGTTAATTATCAAATAATGATGATGTACTTAGGGTGCATGCTACAACTTTTATGATATATATGATAGCAAGTTCTTAAAAAACATTGCGTTATGTGAAATAGGTTAGTATGACGGTTCAATAACTCTTCGACTATAAGCACTTAATTAACTAATACGAACGATCTAAGGAACTTACATTAAGAGAAGTTCGGTCTCATTAATGCTCTGTTAATCGAAAAGATTTCCCAACTTGCAAACGATGCTTAATCGTTACTCATAAATAAAATTTAATTTAGGTGATGTTTAATTGAATGTTTTACTCTGTTTTTTTAAATATTTATTCGAAAACATATTTTTTAAGTTTGTTATTTAAACAATTTAAGGAGAATTTTCAACTTGTTTTTTTGACAATATGCTAATTAAACTATTGAAATGTATTTTTTTTATGATAATGGAAGGCAAACAAGCAGACGGAATTCCCGATGGTAAGAAATTCACGCCACCTAGAGACATCAAAGGTGGCAATGGTGCGTTGCCAACCTGAGGCCGGGATGATAGGCCTCGAGCGAAAGTAAAGTTTACCGGCTACATTACCCTCCGAACCGGAACACTTCATTGGACGTCATGGCGGCAGGAATAGGTAAGGCGGTGGTACCAATCCGGGCGAGAGATTTCTAGTACATACTCCTGAGAATGGTTTTGATCGTCTCTGTACAACTTGACATTGACATGACCTAGGTTGACATTCCACGATCAAGTCGCTCCGGTGTTATCCGCAGGCGATGTCAAGACTCTCCGAAACTGGCGTGTTTTTTTAAAAAAGGATAATGAATGTGGAGGAAGCAAGGTTTGTCAGGACCGTGAGGTTTGGCACTCGACATTCTCTGCCTACCACGTAAAAGTCCCTTACGGGTGAAGCGTGAAAATATGTATGTATGTTTGTACAACTCGCCTGAGAAACAGCGAATAAATAGACGTAAAATTACAAGATTTTTTGGAGAAATCTATAAAAAGATTAGCCGAAAACAAGTAATAGGTAAAGAATAATCGTTTAGTTATGTTTAGGAGAAATAATTGTTCTTCATATTTACTACATTAGAATTTGTTATCAGTGAATGTATATTTTTCAAGTAACTAGACGAATACTTTAAACAATACAATCGCGTCTGTAGTCTAGCGGTTCAGTTGTTGGACTTGAGTGCAAGAGGTCCCGGGTCGCGCAACAAAAAGAAAATTGGGTTTTTCCAATTTTCTAAAAAAAAACATAGCTCAGCTTGCCACCTATCACATTGTGGGACTGTCTTCGGCTAGTCGTGGGGGTCTTGGTTGTACCTCAGCCAACTCCTTCGGGGATATGGGCGTGAATATACTGATCTTTTACTTTTCAAGTTTTACTAAATTGCAGAAACCAACCAACGCAAGAACAGACAAACTATTTTCTTAGGATTATTTGTGCCTCTGCATACCTCTTCGGGGATATGGGCGTGAAGATACTTAAACAATACATTTAATTTATGTCAATTTAAATTCCTCTCATCAGCATTTGAAAGAAGCGCTTATCTCGTACTAAAGCTGAAACGTTCTAATCAGACAGCAAGTGCTCATTAAATTGAGAATATTTTATTTAAAATGTTTACTCATTAAAGTCGTCTGACTCTCAGCGAGATGCTATCAACATCTTTTATTTAATTAAGATTCCAGAAAAGTTATTTCAGTATTTAATTTTAATAATAGCAAAAAGTACTAGCTAGCATAATCGGCTTTGATTTAAGCCATACTTTCGACGGTTAAAACTTTAGCTTAAAGTAAGCAAACGCATTAACGTAGCTTTAGTTCCAAGTACTTTGTAGAAATATTTAAGACAAATTTGTAAGAAACTACTTTATTAGATTATTTTTAAATTTATTTGTATGCTTTATTCAATCAATATGATAAAATACCTTGAAATTGACCGACTCGTTGGTCGAGTGGCTAGCGTACACGCCTAACTACAACGACCAACCGCGAGGCTCGGGTTCGATTCCCGAAGGGGGCAGGCATTTGTGTGATGAACATTTAGATGTCTGCATTTTCCGGGTCTGGGTGTTTATTAAATTTATTCTGGTATCTATTTAAGTATTTATGTGTATTAATATCGTTGACTAACATCCATAACACAAGCATATAATTTGCTTACTTTGGGGCTAGAGTCAATTTGTGTGACTTGTCCAGTAACATTTATTACTATTATTTTATTTTATTATTTAAATAAGGGACTTGTTCCGATAGTAATTCTTAAACATCCACCCTTGGGCAAACAGAAAAAAAAATAGCTGCTTATAAATGAAAAAAATTGAAACGTATTTTACCTACATCAGCAATATGCGACAGTTTAAATGTGAATTAATTTATATATTAATTCATATCCCTGGACAAGTTACAGAAATTGAATCTAACTCCGAAGTAAGCAAATTATATGTTTGTATTATGGGTGTTAGTCAATACTTAAATAAATAACAGAATAAATTTAATAAATACTCAGACCCGAAAATGCAGACATTTATCTAAATGTTCATCATACAAATGCCTGCTCACGTCGAAAATCGAACTCGAGCCTCGCGGTGGGTCGATGTAGTTAGGCATATACTCGACCAACGAGGCGGTGATAAGACATAATTGACCGTTTTGTATTAACAAGCAAATTCAAAAAAAAATTAAACAGGTAAGTATCTTCATGGCCGTATCCTCGAAGAAGTATTCAGATGTAGATTTTAGTTGTGCGATTGAAGTTGTCTCTCAAAAAACTTTAAAAGAATGATATTGATCTGTGATTTTTCGTAAATTGTGAATTTTGACGTTTTCGTTTGACACAATTTATGTTTTGGATGCTTGTGAATTTAGCTATTAAGCATTTGTTAAGTTAATGAAGTAATTCTTGTTTAAAACTTTCTTTAACTTTGAGTACCCCCTTGACAGGATAAAATGGTTGCCATTGCGAGATTGAATTATCTGAAAATTTTGTTAAATAAAACTTTCATTTTTATACACCACAAAAAGGATTTGATCCTTCTAGAGGTTTACGGCGGTATTTAAAAAAAAACATGTTTTCAAAGTCCTTTTTCAGTATTCTCGCTGTGGGTAGTTAATAAAGATTATCTATGCATAGGGCTTTATAATTTCAAATCCTTTTAAGCTTATATAATATCAAAGTTAATTCGACTTTGCTTTTATATGTATGACAATAATTTGCTACTGCTAACTCACTTAGGGAATTCGAGCTTGTTTATGAATATAAGCAGAGATTAATAATAATTATGTTGTCTTTGATACAAATAAACTTATTATGAACTTGTCGTAAACAAGTGAATATACACATGTTTGTACATTAAGTAAAGCAAGTACCTAAAGTACTAAGGACAGAAAGTATACAATATTTATTTATATAACACACATGTACGCCAAAGACAAGAAAACGCAAACAAATTACAAACTACCTAATTAAGAGCAGTAAAACTGCAAAAACATTACCTTTTCATAAGATATCATGTCGAGATTTGAATGTTTATTTTTCGAAAGAATGATTTATAAATTTTATTTATAAATTCTATCAACATCTTATTTTTTATTAAAGTGAAACTTCTTTAAAACCGTGGTGATTTCAAAACGGGTGCAACGAAAAAACGACAGGTAATAGACACAAATATATATTCATCTCATTCTTTTGTCGATTTACTGAAGTTTCACTTCTATCGTGTATGAATCGCACACACTTTTTATTTATGTTGAAGATTTCTCCAGTTATGAAGTCGTCAATGATTTATGCATTATTAAGTATATCTTAAAAAAACCTTTATAGCGACGCACCTATCTATGGTGTCCACGGCTGCCTCTTACCATCAGGAGAAACGTATGGTTGTTCCTGACCGTTCACATAAAAAAACCACTGTTCGGATAATGATAAAATTAATATGGGATCACCACGGGATCCTGACCTACCTTTTTTTAAAAAAAGATCATACAAACCGGTTCGTAATTGGCCTAGTAACCGCGTAACATTCAAACAGTCGAATTTAGAACCTTAATTTTAAAAATTATATAGATCATAATATAGTCGAACTGAGAACCTCCCCTTTTTAAGGGTCGGTTAAATAGCTGAGCTCATATCAAACAGATATCTTACAAGTTACAGGAAATCTATGAAAAGTTTGTTTCTATTAGTAGAAGTATCTAAAATTCCTGTATTTGATAGTAAATTACTGGGTAAAATTATTTTGAATCAATTTCTATTCGAAGAATACGAAATTTCATTATTATTATTTGAAAGAGACCAAGTTGCGAGTACTTAATTATAATTAGGGACAGGAAGTGAAGTGTATGTAGGACGATATCGTTAATTAGATACTTATCTATTACAACGCTTGTTAAATTTATTATGTAGATATGATATGACGGAAAGTTAGGTACATATCGGTTCTAATAACTGCAAATGTCTTTCTGTTTGGCGGTCTATCAATCTGTCTGTCTTTTACTCGTTTGCGGCTATACCACTTCTGATGAAATTTGATATGCCTCTGTGGTATAGAGGTCTAGTGTTGGACTTGTTTACATGCAGTTTTAGGTTCAGTTGCCGGGTTGGGCAACCAAAAGGAAAAGTATTATTTCAATTTTCTAATAAAAAATAGCCCTGAACACGATAGCGACAAGCACTAACTTTTTCGTTATTTTATATCATAAATCGTGTGTGCGCGCATGCGTGCTATTATAACTGTGGTATCATTTTGAACGGATGGACTGATTACAATACAGTTTTTTTGTTTGCAATTTGACTAGATCGAGATGGTTTTAAGCTATATATAATGAGTGTAATCATTATATATAGCTTAAAACCATCTCGATCTAGTCTACAGAAACAAATCTTTGGTTTGGTGCAGCTCTGTTCGCATCTGTAGTCGGTAAAGTACCTAGGTAGTAGATAGGAATTCCATTGTTGCTAATAGTTTACCTACAATTCTCATTTTACCTTTTTTCTGGTTTTATTCGAAATCAGTCCGTATTACAATTAATTACTCGGAAATAGTTTAGGATTGACCCCAAGTCTGACTTAGCTTCGTACTTTAATAGTTAATAATAATACATTCAATTAAATAGGTATGTATGTAATACAAGAATTAATATAAACACTCCACACTACGAACTTGTCGCTTTCTACTGTCTGTCTCTATATACGCTTATATCTTTAAAACTACGAAACGGATTTTGTTGTGTGTTTTTTATACATAAAAGTATCTTCACGCCCATATCCCCGTAGAAATAGGCAATGCACAATCAGGGTAACCACGCCTAGCCGAAGACACTGTCACACTATGTGATAATTATCAAGCCTATCGTCAACCGGGCATATATTCAATCCCGGGCAACATTATTTTTATTAGAGAATTGAAAATATACATTTCCTTTGTTTTGTTGCTCGACCCGGGGATTCTTTTTTGTGCCCGGTTGGCGATACTCTTGCCACCTATCACATTGTGTGACTTAATGCCTTCGGCTAGTCGTGGGTGACTCTGACTACCTCTTCTGGGATAAGGGCCTGAAGATATTTTTTATAAGTGGCTCTCAAAACCCGGTTTTTAGGTTGCCAATGCACATTTTGTTATCTGTAGGTGTGTCTAAGTGCTCGCCATTTTAATCTCATAAAAAATAGGGTAAGGAAAACTTACCTAAATCACGGCATTGATCGTTCCGGTCCGGTCGTAAAGATGAGTCACACTGATCAGCCCAACGTTGAGCAATAAGTGCTAGATCAATCGACCACTCCTAGGATTTGAAAGCACTATCAGTTACATGTGTTAGAATTAAATAATATACTCGTATTAATAGAAAATAAAACGTAATGAACACTAAGCCGCACACTAGGTTGAGTCTGTCCCTCAAGAAAATTATCTATTTAGATAGTTAGTTAGTTAGTTATTTAGATAGTTAGTTAGTTAGATACATTTGTTAGAATTATATAATATACTCGAATTAATCTATACATGTAATAAATCTGTAGGGTCAATTCTGTACACTGAAAAAAATTGAAAAAGTGAATAGCGCCCCCTGCTATTAGTTACTGTATCGATACCAAACCCAAATATGTGATTAAAAAAATTTTGTGTGTTTTTACTGTTGTGTTCAGACAAAATAATGTTCAGGCGTCACGTGAAAAGTAACGGTTCGATTTCGATGAAACTTGGTATAATAGGTATTATTACCCTGGGCATAAAATGGGATACTTTTTTATCGAGGAAAAATATGTAGAAAAAAAAATAAAACTTAATTTTTCAGTTTTCACGCGAAGACCGACTTCCGTGCCGACAGAGTCGCGGGCGGAAGCTAGTAGAAAATAAAACAAAATGAATACAATTTGCTAGCCTTCATAATAGGCTCAGTCTGTCCTTAAAAAATATCGTTAAATAAAGAACCTCAAGTTAAATTATTTTGTTTCGTCAGTATTCTCGATTTTAAATACATATTGAAAATTTTTAGACTATTATAGATTTTACTGTAAAGCTAGAACAATATTATTTTCAAAGTAAAAGATAAAATATACAGATTATAGTAAGTCTCTTTATACGTGAAGATGTTGAAAACTGGTTCGAAGAAAATCCAGAAATATATAAGCCACATTTAACCGACGATGAGCTTGTAAACGAATCCTTTGAATCGGATAACTCATCTGACGAAATATCGTTGCATGTAGATTGCACTTTCATATCAGAGGATATTTTGGATGGCGTATAATATATTTGCATTAAATGGGTTCAAGAAAATAGAATGTCATACGATGTGGTTAAAAATTTACGTAAAATGCGCAATCATGTTATGAAGATTTATTATGGTAAAAATAAACCTAATTAAAGTAGTATTTTTTAAAACCCGAGTAACCTGAGTTAGTGTGTCAGTTTATTTTTAAATTTTAATACGCATGTATTATCTTTATCAGACCTAATAAAAAAATACTAAGTATATTTTGTGTTGTTTTCCTCAATTTGATGTTCATATACATAATAAACCGCCGTCTTTGGTAATCTGCCAGTAGTCCAGATTTTTGGTGGCGCTTTAGCGAGAGGGTTAATGTACTTAATAAAATTTGAATTTAATTTTAATTGAATTTAATTTGAACTTACAATTTTTCTCATATTAGCTGCTCCTGGAAAATACGCTGATCGTTGAAGGGCAATATAATTCCTTTTTTCATTTATGCGATTTATGATTAGTCTGATATCTTCTTCGTGTAGAAGAGCACTTGTATCATACCCTATGCAGTTGTTACTTGGACTCACGTTCTAAAATAAATGATAAAAAATGCATCATACAATTTACCTCATAAAACTGTGACAATAATTATTAAAACCTAAGATTTTTTATAAAAAACTTCACCGTGTACTTGCAAAGTGTGTGATTTGCACAAATTTTACAATATGTAGAAGAATCTGCAGACAACAGAACTATATTAACATGACAAAATAGGACAATTAATTTTAAAACCATAATAAATACAACATTAATAAAAATTTACAATAAATATTTAAGTAAATAATACTATCAACAAAACGATGAAATCAAAGCCACATTGATTGGTGAATGTCATTTCAGTAACAATGTTGAAAATTATAGTTTGCTGGTTATGTTTTTTGAGTTTATTACTATAATATTCACAAATATATTTATTGTCAGTGGTTTCGTTATTACAGAGGTTAAAGAAGTATATGTAAAGGAAGATAATACAGTTAACAATGACTCTTTATGGAATCCAAAAGGTAATTTAGGCTTTATGTACTTACATATACTTGTCAGCAATGGATTGTTGGGCAGCAATGTGCAGATCGTATAAGAATTGATAAAAAATATAACATATTTATTGTTTATTATTTATTATAAAACTATATTTTATTTTGTGAATTACAGAGCCAAGCCAGAATGATACCACATTATTACAATACAAAATTCTTCATAAAAGAGACTCAAATTTAAAGGCAAATGTTTTTGATAAAATGCTTTCAGAAGAAATGTTAGCAATCAAACAACAAATTCATGGCAAAGAATATAATGCAATATCGCCAATTACTATCTCAAGTAAAATAATAGTTCCAACACCAACTTTAGAACTCAGACAGCATTGGCCAATAGAAAAAATCTTAGCACCAAAAATACACATAGATTCTGAAATAAATAATTATACTAAGAACCGTATTCATGAGAAACACAACTTTGCAACTGCAATTGATTTAGTTGAAGAAAATGAAATAAATAATGAATCCAACTCTGGTGGCAATTCAATTAGTCACGTGAATAATAAATTACATAAAGTAGTTGGAGTCAGAAGTTTTTCAAGTAACACAATTCATAACCATCCTTCAACAAAACATAATCACCACTTAAGTTCAAAATCGTGCTTCTGTATGAAATCTAATCCCGATACTACGTGTAGTTTACGTTGTACAGTTAAAAATACACAAATTTGTAGCCATACGAAAAGTTGTCTTCATACTGAAAGCTGTTCTCATGCTGAAAGCTGTAGTAGATGTTCACTTTGTACCAGGACTACAATGTTTCCTTACTCCTTGTATCCATACTATGCAAGTCAGCCGTACGTTTATGTACAAGTAACTGATCGTCCAACATATTTTTATCTTCCACACACACAAACACCACATATTAATGACGATTATGAAGACGAACAAGAAGAAAATAACTATGATGATGATGAAGAAGAAGATATTTATTATGATTCAATAACTGCTACATCACATAGACCTGAAGAACCTAATGAGAAACTGGAGAAAGAAAAATTTGTTGATAACGTTTTTGATGATTTGAAAAAATACTATAGCGATATTTTTATAAAAGACTGTTACTGTAAATCTAGCTCTTCAATTTTGGGTGTTTCTGGAAAAATTACACCTGTCTTATTATGCCTAATGTTTGCGCTAATATGAAATAAATGATTGACTGTTAGTTAAATAGTCGGAGTCGGTTTTGCATTTTTTCTGGTATTCAATTATTTACTCAGCTTTTTATAAGACAAACCAGCGTTATAATTTGAAAAACATATTTTCTATTAATAAAAAACTAAAACTGGGCCTGGGAATGCATATCAAAGTTATTTAGCTCTCCCGCGGGAACCCCTTTAGATATATCATATCTTAATGTCACCATCTTCAGCCTAACAATTTTTTACACACAAAAAGGATACCATTAAATCGCTTTATTGAATTATTATTTTTCATTTTCTCGTGTTGGTTCGGGTCTTGCTTGTAATAGAATATACTATCTAACTTCTAAACTAGCAGCTTGTAAGAGGTGAGCGAAGGTTGAATGGGTTACTACCAATCAGACAACTGGTGATAAAGTGCCGTGCTGCAACTTGTTAGGGTAAGGATCCACCGCCTTAGGTAATATGCCACCATAACGACAGTTTCATGTACCAGGCCAAATGTTGGCCGGAAGTATAGCATTAAAGGCATAATGGTTATAGGAGAGCGTCTACATCTTTGATCGTTAAAGATCGCGGTTGCTTCGAATCATCAGGAAACCCGTGTGCTTGTTCGGTGTCTCATAACATAAAAAATAAACGCATTATATTATACATAATAACATTTTTATCCACCGACGCAAAACGATGTGTGTCATAAGTTTGACGTGTGTATGTGTGTGCATGCGTGCATGTACGCGTGCGCGCGCGCTTATGTGTGTAGCATCGTAGCTCTTCCGCGGATGAACGGATTTTAATGCGTTTTTTTGATAACTGACGTGATCGAGATGGTTCTTAGCTATAGTTTTTGGAGATCTGTCCAGGCGTTTAACGTCATCAGATTATATGCAACTCTTTTGTAAATGTGGAAATCGATATCGGACGCATTATTTGAATTTGAGACCTAACAATTAAAGCACTAACGAATTCTGGTACAAGTGAGCTGGTGTGATGATGGAGCTCAAATAGAGGAGGCGTAACCCTGGAATGCCTACTGGTAAACCAATCGAGTTCGGCCTCGTTAGTTTCGTCTTAAAAAATCTGTTCATATTTTTGATGACAAGTACCTGATGAAAGAACTGGGAGCTGGTTGATGGATCACAGATTAAAAGTTACGGCACTATATTTCGTAATCTTTGCAGTTTATCTAATGCACACCAAAAAAAGAGGTTTTGTCAGTTAGATATGTGTGAGTGTGTGTGTCTCTGTGGCGTCATAATTTTTGAAGGGTTGGACTTTTAGTCGAGGTTTATATGGTGTTTGAAAGAGACGTAACCAGAACGGATGTAAGAGTTTTGATATATGATGTAGTGTTGGAGCAAGTAAATGAAATTGTATGTCTTGGTTGTGCTTTTAGCAAGGATGGAAGGTACACCGCGGATGTCGAGAGGAGAGTGTTTGCAGGGAATAGTGTAAATGGAGCGTTGGGTTAGCTATTTCAAAGAGAGGTTTTGAGTCAAATGCTAAGCTCGCTTTGCGTAATAATTCTGTGTTTGTCCCAACGTTATCGTATGGAAGCGAGAGTTGGGTATGTCAGAAAAAGCGTAAAAGTAGGATAAGCGCGGTCGAAATGAGAGCGCTATGGAAAATCTGAGGTGTAACGCTCGCTGACCGCATTCGTAACAGTGAGATCCAAAAAAGAGTGATATTGAAAGAAAGTGTTGGTGTTAAAATGCGAAAGGGCATGCTCCGCTGGTTCGGTCATGTGAAAAGAATGACATGATTGACAAAGCAGATATAAAATGCGAATGCGGATGAATGTAGGTGCCCGGGGAGACCAAGGTTGACATTACACGATCAGATCACTTGGATATTATCAGAAGGTGGTATCAAGAGTAATAAATGTGAAGGAAGTCAGACAGGTTTGTCAGAATCGTGAGGACTGGCACTCGATACTCTCTGCCTACCCCGTAAGGGACTTGGCGTGAAGAAATGTAGTTAGTAGTAGCTTTTTCTGAATACTACCAAAGAAAGTACACTACAACAACGATCCTTTTCATTGTCAGGAGTATCTCGGAAGGCCATTATCACTTTCGTTATAATTGACTGATATTTTGCTCACGCTCCAGATATTTGCATTTTGAACTCGTAATCAATGCCATTTGCTTGTTGAAGCATGAAGCTCAGTCATTTGAATTTTAAATGGTTTCCTTTGTTAGGATAATATTCTGGGGTAAGTGAAAGGCTAGAAAGGTGGAAATGAAAAATATGTACTGTCCATTTGATATTGCGACTTATTTTCTCCATATTTCTAATTAGATGAAGGCATTTTTTATTATATACTAGCTTGAATTACTCTATCTATTATAAAAATAACTACGTTAAAACCGACTTAAAAACTAAAAAGTAAAAAAATAATATTAATTATATTATTTTTATTATAATCGCCTCTGTGGTCTAGCGGTTCAGTTGTTGGACTTAACTGCATGAGATCTTGGGTTCGAATTCCAGGTCGGGCAATGAAACAAAAATTGGGTTTTTCCAATTTTCTAATAAAAAAAAATGTTGCTCGGGATAGGATATGTGCCCGGTTGGCGATAGGCTTGCACCTATCACATTGTGGGACTTAGTATCTTCGGCTAGTCGTGGCTGCCCTGGTTGTGCCTCTGCCTACTTCTTCGGGGATAAGGGCGTGAAGATACTACTACTACTACTATTAATTATATACTACCCATTATTATAATCACCTCTGTGGTGTAGCGGTCCAGGAGTTGTACTTGACTGCACGAGGTCCCGGGTTCGATTCCCGGATCGGGGAACAAAAAGAAAATTTTGTTTTTTCAATTTTCTATTAAAAATGTTATCTCGGGATTGGATATGTGCCCGGTACTATCACATTGTGGGACTTACACCCGTATTCAAGAAGCAAGAACGGACCGATTTCGAAGCGTATTATCGTGTTTCAAAACAGATGTGATGGTTCTTAGCATATAGCTAAGAACCATCACATCTGTTTTACACTGATTATACGTATGTGTTGTTGTAGGTTAATGAAATTCTTTATTTTAATTTTGTTTTAAATTTGTAAATTCTGAGAAAGTTATTAGATATTAGTTAAGGGGCCATATACGCTAAAATACGTCAGCAGTTTACTGTTTTTTTTCATACAAAGCAATGATGGATCTTGCTGACAAAAATACACAAGATTAACATGAATATGCTATCCTAGACTAGTGTTTCCAAAACACGATTCATTTCACTTTGCTCGATAGAAAAAAGTTAACCCTTTTTTGAAAGCAAAACGCAAATGTCTACTTAAAATATGAAAATATCGACACCAAATTTAACATAAACATAGATAAGTACTGTACCTAAAAGATAAGTGTTACAGTTTTTATACTTTTTTTTAAATTACTTTTATTGTGTCAAAAATAGTGATTTGTCGCTTAAGACGTTTACTTTAGAGCGCCGTTGTTCATAGTAATCATGGAACGGGGGAGTGCGGTGATTGGCTCTTCTGGCTGACTGAGTATGGGGCCTTAATAGTTACGTAGTGTTTCCGTTTACATTATTGAGTAATGGAGTAAATACATACAATATGTTCTTTTTAAGAAAAAAATTTGTTTTTTTTTTTTATAAATATGGCTTTTCATCGTTCTTCACGACTTTGCCAATGTCAAGTTAGTTAATTCTTATACAGTCTTTAGTACTATGTACTGCAAGTAAGAACTGCAATTCCAAATGTCGCTAACTCCGTGCCGGCCTTTTTTTCTTTTGCCTTCCTTAATTGACTTCCCAAGACCCTCTGTGAGAGAAAGAGTCAGCAGTATTTAGAAATGACATTAGTTCTTTAATTA
>NJDD01000101.1:156195-196234 GCA_002245505.1 Calephelis nemesis | reverse complement strand
CAATCATGGATCTTGCTGACAAAAATACACAAGATTAACATGAATATGCTTTACTAGACTAGTGTTTCCAAAACACGATTCATTTCACTTTGCTCGATAGAAAAAAGTTAACCCTTTTTTGAAAGCAAATCGCAAATGTCTACTTAAAATATGAAAATATCGACACCAGATTTAACATAAACATAGATAAGTACTATACCTAAAAGATAAGTGTTACAGTTTTTATACTTTTTTTCAAATTACTTTTATTGTGTCAAAAATAGTGATTTGTCGCTTAAGACGTTTACTTTAGAGCGCCGTTGTTCATAGTAATCATGGAACGGGGGAGTGCGGTGATTGGCTCTGCTGGCTGACTGAGTATGGGGCCTTAATAGTTACGTAGTGTTTCCGTTTACATTATTGAGTAATTGAGTAAATACATACAATATGTTCTTTTTAAGAAAAAAATTTGATTTTTTTTTTATAAATATGGCTTTTCATCGTTTTTCACGACTTTGCCAATGTCAAGTTAGTTAATTCTTATACAGTCTTTAGTACTATGTACTGCAAGTAAGAACTGCAATTCCAAATGTTGCTAACTCCGTTCCGGCCTTTTTTTCTTTTGCCTTTCTTAATTGACTTCCCAAGACCCTCTGAGAGAGAAAGAGTCAGCAGTATTTAGAAATGACATTAGTTCTTTAATTAGGGGTGTACCTCCAGTAGTATTCTATAGTTTATGGTGTATACATAGATATAGGAAGGGGAAAGCCATATAGCTGTTTTATGTGGTATGTCGTATTTTTCTCCGGGCTAGTTTTAATACTACTTACATAATATGTAAAATATGAGGAAAAACCCGAACAAGTAAGAATCAGACTCGCGCATCGAGGGTTCCGAACAAATCTGTAAGTATCTTCCTTTCCTGTAAGTTTCTTAGTCCGGGCTTCTTCCCCCATGTTGATCCGGGCTTCTTTGCAGAATAGACCATCTGACTTCCTGCCAGGAAGCTCGTAAAAGGCGAGCATAGGCTTACCGTTACTAACACCGCGACATCTTACTAGGTGGTAGAGTTTTGCAGCGACTCACCCAGATTGGTACCACCGCTTTACATATTCCTGCCACCATAACGTCCAATGCTTGTCGTTGACGTGTTTCGGTTCGGAGGGTAAGGTAGCCGGTAAACTGTTGCTCGAAGCCTATCATCCCGGCCTCAGGTTTGCAACGCACCATTACCACCTATGGTGTCTGTCGGCAGCGTGAATTCCTTACTATCAGGAAATCAGTCTGCTTGTTTGCCTTCCATTATCGTAAAAAAATACGTAAGTTAAACTTCACCCGTCACGATATTTTATTATGTGATGCAGATACAAGAAAATTTGTGGTCTTCGCAATTTTTGCTTTATATTTGTTACTAGCAGTTTCACGCAGCTTCGCCTGCGTAACTTGGCTTCTACTATATCGATTTGGATGAAACAAAGCCTATGTCACTCGTGGATAATGTAGCTTTCGAATGGTGAAAGAATTTTTAAAATCGGTCCAGTAGTTTTTGAGCCTATTCATTACAACCCAACAAACAAACAAAGTTTTCCTCTTTATAATATTAGTATGATAAGACATTGCTTTAAGTATCAAATTTATAGATTTTGAGTTTACGGAGAGTACCTTGTAGGTTTTGATTCCCTTGCAGTTTCAAAAATTTACTGAAACTTGCGACTTAAATGGCTGTATCTTTTAAATGAGTTTGTTTAGTAGTTGTTGTTTTTTTCGCAGATAAATAACAAATATAAATTTTATTGTTAAAATAATAATAAAATTTATATTGTTACTATTTAATAGGTACTTTATACTACCCAAAAAGCAAAAATTTACAAAATACAGGAGAAGTAAAAAGGCGAGCTTATCTCTGAAAAAATGAAGCTGTGAAATTAAAAATGATGACGTCGTGTACATTTAAAAGCCCGAAGAAAAATGCGACATACCACATAAAACAGCTATATGGCTTTCCCCTTACTATATCTATGTATATACCAAGAAAGGCTGGTGACTTGTGGCGCTCTTTGGGGGAGGCCCATGTCCAGCTGTGGACGTCCTCCGGCTGATGATGATGATGATGATGATCAAGATTGGAAGATTAGTAATAAAAATGTAGTCTGAGAAGAAATGAGCAACAATGTAGCTTTAAAAAAAAGTTTGTCAATGGAAAACAAATATTGTGCCATACACACACGAATAATTAAGATACTAAACTAAAGTTTCAATAAAACCTTTCATCAGAAGTTATTTGTAAAAATCACCTGTCATTGGAATAAATAGTTATATAATATAACAAATTATAAAAAGGTTTAATGTTAAGTAGCTTTTTAATCTATACTAAAAGAAAATTGTTTTAATTTACAATAAAGTTTAAATATAAACATTTTAATACAGTTTTTGCGCCATCGAGAGAAAAGATGGTCGAAGTTTATTCATAATTATTGAATTTCGTGTTGATATTGAGTGAAATTAGTCAATTTTGGTGGCATTTTGTATAATTTTGTTCAGTGAAAGAGCACAAATGAAATAATCATGAAGAAATTAGCGTATCGTGTATTTCCTCGTTGCCGCCAAATCTCATTACGTGAGCTTGAGTAAACAGGCCACTGCCTTACCCAAGAGCCTGACATGAATAACTGATGACTTATGACTGACGACTAATTATAATTGATATAAAATTTGTTGCAAATTTCTACTTGACTTATGGCAAAATACTAACGCGAAGGCCAAAACCTAAAGAAAGAAAGAAAACAGTTTAATAAAAGTGAAGTAGCGCAGTAAATAATAAAACAAAAATACACCTAATCCAACACTATACGAATGCGTGAATATGAATCAGCCCTGATGTTTCTTCAGGTAATTTGTTTATTTTCGTTGTTTCGAGGGATTTATGGTTCATAGTGTGAAAAGAACGTATTTGTATGATCTTAACCCTGTCAGTCAATCATCCGTGTTACAAAGATCCGTATTTTTTTGACAACGAAACCCATGAACCCTAAAATTTTGTTCAAATATTTGAAACATAACATGTTACAAATCTTAATAATAAATTAGTATAATTTTAAAGATATTTGCACACCATAATGTGGTAGAATATATAGGTATTAACAAATGTCTTTTGTTATAGCTTTTAACACACATTTTCGGAAAATAAATTTCATTTTTCAAATAATTAAACTAGCTATAAATATAAGTAATTGGCCTAAAAGTTAAAGCGTATGTAATTAAATAATATTTTTTTAACAATATTAAAATATTTGCACACCAAAATGTCGTAGAATATGTTGATATACTTAAATATTTTTGTAACATCTCATTTACACACATATTCCGCAAATAAATAATTTTCTTTCTTTCTTCTTTCATGAGCTGTAAAAAATTGATTACAAACTTCTTCAAGGCGCACACTGGACATAACGTTATGGTAGATATTGGTAGTTTATAATAATAGTATATTGATTATCGCCTCTGTGGTCTAGCGGTTCAGTTGTTGGACTCGACTGCACGAGGTCCCGGGTTCGATTCCTGGGTCGGGCAATAAAAACAAAATTGGGGTTTTCCAATTTTCTAATAAAAAAACGTATCACATTGTGGGACTTAGTGTCCGGCTAGTCATGGGTGCCCTAGTTGACTACTTACCTCTTCGGAGATATGGGATACTTACTTATAGTAGTACTATTTAAACTATCCGCATCGGCTATATTCGTCAAGCTTCGGAAATCCGAATACATTTTAAAGAAGTTTTCATTACATAATTAATCATTTCGCTTAAATTTAGATTAGGTCAGCCAATTTAAAAATTAAAGTATAAAATGTAAAACGAATAAAGCCGAAGCGCATAATTTAGGTAGTTAGTTACTATGCTTACTTTTTTATTTCCTTTGTGGTAGCCGACCCGGCAAACAGCCTGACAGCTAAAAACTGTTTGAAACATGGAAAAAAATAATGTGTTATTTTTACTAATGCTTTTGAAGTTTATCCAACATCAAAGATGAATAAAAGTTGATTTCTTATACAAACGTCCATCCCTGTTAAATAGGAGTAATTTCTTTTTAAAATTAAGTAGCCTATGTGTGTAAAACGTCCAAAAGCCAGCTATACCTTTAAATGTTTGTTCTGGGTTTCAAGTTAGTTTGTTGGACTATTTGAAGAGTTTCTGTATTTTCTGTAATTTCTAGATTGTAAAACTTATGACCTGGAATCATTTACGTTAGTCTGTAAAGTATATATTATAGCCAAGTTTTCGATTTGTCTCTTTCTCCCTCCTATTAGGAATTCCTTAAGTAGGTGGGGTAAAAGTAGTATATAGCCTTCCTTTTAATCAGGGGTGGGCAAATTCTTTTGACCGCGGGCCGGTAAGTTAAAAAATCTAGTGGCGGGCCAATAAATTATAATTAATCTTGAGGCGGGCCGGTTTATTAAAACACCTAAAATAGCAGTAAATATTGCGATTATAAAACGTTGTATAAAGGATAACATCAGGAATTTTTTTATTTTACAATCCTTTGTTAAAATGAAATCTATTTATGAAGTCTTAACATATGAAATACGCAATATATACATATGTTTGAAGTATCGATTCAGTATCTTAATTGTTCAAATTTCAATGGTCTTTTAACATTTCGACCATTATTTTTTAAGGAGGTTCATATTTTTTCTAAAAAAACCCTCGGCGAGCCGGATTAAAACCTCCAAAGGGCCGGATCCGGCCCGCAGGCCGTAATTTGCTCACCCCTGCTTTTAATAGAAAGTTATCCTCAGAAAAAAAATATGACTATTGGTACAGTAGGTTCGGAATGAGTCGTAGCTAGGTAACAGACTGGCAAAAAATTAAAAATTATGCGAAGCATGTTGTGTCGCAAATTATTAGTCACCAACATTTATTTTACAAATTGCTTTAATGTACAGAATTGACACATATACATTTTTCCAACAAATTAATGTAATAAGAGAAATTCAGTATATTGAACATATTTTTAAGCAGTTTTCTTACAAAACTGTTACTCAAACCATAACTTTTTTATTTTAGACTCTTTTTTAATTGTGTGATGATAAATACTGAACGTGATAAAGCATTGTAGGATTAAATAATTTTATTAATGCCTGTAAAAGTCATTGCAGAGGTTTAGATTTTTCTCCATGTTTCTGTGTATTTAATGTTTAATATTAAATGCACCTCAAGGTTTGAGTCCATGTTTACCACAGAATAAGTTACGACGTAGGTACAGAAGATTCACTATATAACAAAACGCAAGTTGAGGAATAAAATTTATCCATAGTTCTGGCAACCAACTGTATTTATGTAAGATAAATTTAGAGCAGTGGCCGACAACCTTTTGGCAAGCAAGACCCGCAAGGCAACAAGATAACGTAAAGGTTTGGCCACACTTGTGATATTAACCCTAGAACCCTAATATACCTACGTATAATCGGTCATATTCCTTAGAAAAAATTAAAATGGACGGAGAGAAGTGCGTTAAGGCTTAACTTACACTATACGTCGAATGTTATACGGTCAACAACGGATCGTTCATGAATTTATGTTAAGATTTATAACTTTTAAAAAAAACGTTCACGTGCCACAACTGAGACGTCGGCGGGCCCCAGGTTGCCAACCAATGATTTAGAGTGTAGCAGTCATATACGTAGGTCACACATAACTTTTGCGGAACTTAAAAAAGAACATGATATGACCAAAATATTGTTTATTGCTTCTTAAAATAATCTCCTTCACATTTCAAACATTTTTCCATGCGATCGACCCATTTTTTAAAACAGGAGGACCACAGATCTGAAGGCATGTTTTCTACGCGCTGATTGAACGCTATTACTGTCCCTTCGAAATTTGTAAAAGTAAAACCTCTCATCAAATATTTGATATTAGTGACGAGATGTACTTTTTCGGAAGCTAAAAATGACTTTGTTTTGTTGGCCGCGCATGAAGAAGCTTTGTCATGGTGTAGGAGAATGCAGCTTTAGGGTCGTCTTTCGTGAACTTTTTCGAACACCCTGGATAAACAAATGGCAGGATACCACTCGGCATTAACACTCTTTTGACTTTCAAGTGGAATTGTACCTACGGATGGGACCCGTAGTTGAGAAATAAACAAGATCATTTTTTATCAATGTTTCTTGCCTGTCTCACTTTTGTTGGCCTGTTTTCATTTTCAAGCACCCTTTTTTCGGTTTCAAAACCATAAATCCACGTTTTGTCCTTTGTGACAATGTCATAAAAAGCATTAGAATGTCCGTGGTCGTATTTTAGTAGCATCTTGTGAGCACCATTCCACTCTCGCTTCTGTTCCACTGTTAGTTCATGAGGGATTCAACGACAGCAAAGTTTCCGAACATTCAATTCTTTGTCTAAAATTTTCTGAATTTGGCTCATACCAATCCCCAATAGTCTTTGAATTGTCTCATAGGTAACCCCCGGATTACCTTCTTCAGTTAACCGCTTAACAGTAGCCACATTAGTTTCGTTGACGGCAGTTGAAGCCCGCCTTTTATAAAATTAGTCACGTAAAGAAACTCGACCTCTCTTAAAAGGTGCTTTTCTCCCAAAACGAAGACGAATAGCACAGTCTTGCGGAGAAAGAGAACTTTTAAAATCTTAAAAGGCGTCGCTCTAAAATATTTTCGACTTAATTCCATTTTTGTTGCGTACGTAAAATTTTGATGTGTGATAAAAAAGAATCAACAATTTATTTCCCGCTAACTGTTTTTTTTTATTATTAAGAATTTTGCAACGTTTTGAAAATATAACATTCGAAATTCAAATAGTCCCGATTAGCTAGAAGTGCAAAACTCTTAGTGTGCCCTATGTATGTTGCCTATTTTTAGTGTGATTAAGTTCTTATCTTGAATACTGTCATGGCAAAATGGTTTAACATAGCTCGTACTAATCTGATTGAACATGAGTCTCAGCTTAGCAATGTAATTTCCTGTAACACAGAAACACAGTTACAATTAATTGCATAGTGGTTAATTAATTAAACTAACCGCCGGATGTGGTTGTATTTCAAATTCGCCATATTGTAAAATTCGTTGTATTTAATGATCATTTTACCACTTCCCGTTTGCTTTTAATTAGACATTTTGTAGATCACAGGGTATCCGCTTGTAACAATGGGGTACCATCACCAAGGGCATAAGAATTCTGTATAGAGGGGCGCTGGCAAATGTAATCTTAGACTATGTTGTTTTTAAAGGTGAGATAACAATTAGAACCAAAGAATATTATACCAGAAACAGGTGATATTTTTGACAAAAAATTACGAGTTTCGTCAATTTTCTTAAATTTTTCTTTTTCATGTCACCTTTTTTTGTAGATTTTTTATCTACGCTTAACATACATACCCGTTTTAACAGTTTATGGGCATTTGGAAAGTTGCAGAAGAGTTGAACGCTCTTCTAGTGGGGGCAGATGCCCCCTCTGCCCCGTCCTCGCTACGGCTATGGTCATCTTTCCATCATCAGGGTCAGATTCAGTTTTCAAGCCAGGGAGTTCAGATAATCAAGATTCGTACAGGGCAGACCAATTTTAAGGAACTAATACTATTCGACCAAGATAGACTTATGAAAGACATGACCCTAGTTTCCAATTCACTGGATCCGCCCTCGGTTACCTGCAGTCCCTTAGAAAGTTTATGCGTTGCGGGTTCGCCGCTAACCGTTTCGCACTATACTAGCACGCTTTTGTGTCGCGCGTTTTTATGGAGTATTTCTTAGGTCTACTTGATTGCCATTCAATATCATAAAGTGCTTGTCTAGAAGAAGCAAATTCGTCGCGAAACGGTTCGCGCGAATCCATTTGCGCGTTTGCGAGATTCTAGGAATTCGCCATTTCTGGACAAGGTCAAAAGAGTGACAACGTGCAGTTTTATTTTCTCCTTGAGAGTTTTCGAGGTAACAAGAATATTAGTGATACAAATAAAAACATGTATTTTTTATAATAACTAGCCGACCCGGTGAATTTCGTACCGCATGAGAACAGCTATACATAGTTTGCGTTACAAAAATATTGATTTCCAACTCTCCTGAAATTTTCCTTGTTTTTGTCTGTATAGGAAATTTCTCCTGACGATAGCCAATTCAACTAAAACGGAAATAGCAAAATTCGCCCATTCGTTGATGCGATGACCACCTGAAATGTGGATGAAAAGTAGATGGAAGGTAAACAAGCAGACGACTTTCCTGATGGTAAGTCTCTAATAATCCTATTAATATTATAAATGCGAAAGTTTGTATGTATGGATGTATGGATGTTTGTTACTCTTTCACGCAAAAACTACAAAGCCGATTACGATGAAATTTGGTATGTAGGTAGCTGAAGACCCAGAATAACATATAGGCTACTTTTTATCAAGGAGTTCCCGCGGGATTGGGACTTACGCGGGTGAAACCGCGGGGCGCAGCTAGTTGAGAAATAAAGTTGCTGTGAATTACGGACGGACAGACGAAAACATTAAATCTATAAGAGTTTTGTTTTTGTAATTCAGATACGGAACTCTAAAAAGAAAACATTATACAGAAACGAATCTTGTTTCAGCTTACCATAAAAAATCCCAACTATAATAAACAACTTAATTTGTTCGTAGCCGACCTTATGAATCCTTATGAATTCCATTTATACCCATCTTTGAAAACATAGTTGCCTTGATCTCGTCCTTTTCAGGAATAAGAATTTCAGTAATTTTCTAGAAACTTCAAACAAATTGACGGCTGTTTCATTCACCAAATGGCCGCCAAGGCTAGAAAAGTATTTTTACTTTCTTTGATAATGCCCAACATAACTTAGGAACAAAACTCAAAAGGTAGACGCACACTAAATCACTGAAACGTACTGTCGTATTGCGGGCAATTCCTAATATAAGAATTTCAGTAATTTTCTAGAAACTTCAAACAAATTGGCGACTGTAACCATAGAAATAAGAATATACTTAGAGGTCAACGGCTGTAACGTTCACCAAATGGCCAACAAGGCTAGAAAAGTATTTTCACTTTCTTTGCTAATGCCAAAATGACTTAGGAAGCAACCTTAAAGGTAGACGCACACTGGATCACAAAAACGTAGTGTGGTATTGCGGAAAATACCCAACTACTACTCGTACATTGCTAGTGACTTTGGTTTATGGAATTTTGTCCAAAATACAGACAAATCAAATTTTGCAGTCGATTCTGATTATAATCGATCCGTTTGCTAGAAGAATCAACAAACCAAATTGAAGCTGCAAATAGAGCGTTTGGCTTCGTTTTCATTGGTTACAATAGAATTTTAGTTCGAAATCAAATGAAGTTTTCGTCAAGCATTTGAGATTCATCCACACATTTAGATGTTATTAGCTACCTATGTGTATGCAGTAATGTTTTGTTAAGTAACTTTTTATGGAATAGGTGGCAAATAAGCTGGCGCTTAATAAGCTGGCGGTTAACCTGAAGGAATGCGACCTCTGCCGCCCATAAACGCTTGTTATACCGAGGGTCTCACAGTAGCGTTGCCGTTCCTTTCAATGTAAAAAATATACAAAAAAATGTGTTTATTTATATTTTGAGCTGTAGAAAACTCTGAAGGAAAGTGACCTCTGCTGCCCATAAACGCTTGTAACACCGAGGGTCTAACGGTGTCGTTGCCTTCCTTTTAAATACGATTAGGCTTTTTACTTGAAAGCCTCCAAATCTTAATATTTTGGAAACAATGCCACCCATAACACATTTTACAGTTGTCTATTGCGACGTAAAAATGTCTATGGAAACGCATAGGGGTGAACGCCATGTATGAACTGCAACTTTTTCTATAGACAAATCCAAATGAATTTTAAAATGTCATATTGAGAATTTAGTATTTTTTCTTTTCATACACAAAGAGTGAAAATATAAAAGATATATCTAGGGAGTTATAAACGTAATGTCCGCATTTATCAAAATTTAAACGTTTAGGTGTTTATTTTTTCTGGTTTAATTAATTAGGTAAGGTTAATATGTTTGTCGGGGAGTTTATTTTGCCGTTTCTTCTACTGACTGGCTAGGTTTGGGAACGGTGGCATTTTACGGTAGATAGGATTAAATTTATTTACTTTCTGAAATAATGTATCAATAATTAATCACGTACGTAATGAATACAAAAAAAAACAATGTGTAAATAGTATTTGAATAATTAAAATAACTAATTGTATAAACCTCTTAAAACATTTGCACACCACAGGTTGGTAAAATATGTTATAATGCCTAAATAATTTTGTAACATTTTTATAACACTCGTATTCCGCAAATAAATATTTTTTTCATGGCTTCTTGTTTTACTATTAAATCATCTAGCATCTTTCAAAATTAATTTTATACATCAACCATTATCACGCGACTAAAAAAAAGTATTTTTACTCCCATAACTCCGAAAACGTAGGCAGAAGTACAACCAGGGCACCCACGACTAGCCGAAAACACTAAATCTCACAATGTAACAAGTAGCAAGCCTATCGCCAACCGGGCACATATCCAATCCAGAGCAACATTTTTTATATAAGAAAATTGAAAAATCCAATTTTTTTGTTGCCCGGCCCGGGATTCGAACCCGGGACCTCATGCAGTCAAGACAAACACCTGAACCGCTAGACCACAGAGGTCCACGAGAGGACCACGCGACTATATCTTTTTATAAACATTGGTTTGGACAAAATCAACAAGTTTGGTAAATCTGTATTGTATCTTGACGGAAATCCGGGATGCTACTGAAGTGCTTTGTTTTTAGATGAGACTCATTTTTCCTTATTGCCGCCCGGCGTAACGTTGCCTTTTAGTTTGGCATTGAATATCAATTCTTGTAATACCGACCATAATATGAAGACTACAAAGAAAATACGTCTTTGTTCGTAGAAAAGTTGATTTGCACGTTTCAAAGAATAAGTAAATCGAGCTCTTGTAAAAGCGCATTCATGCGAAACGAGGGCTCACACTCGAACTTTGAAATAAATTGAACAATATTGTAATTTTCCACTTTCATATTATTTATTCGCAAAGTGCACAATCACGCATAAATAATAAGTATTCATAAACTTATAAAGAAGGCAGATTCAGGTATCAGATTAAGGTAGGGCTGTCATCAAAGGAAAGATTGTTTAGTGTACAGAGGTTTAAAATGAATATGACCAATAAAATGTATTTTTAACTCGTGACGGAAAATACGATGTGTAACAAGTTTATCATGTCTGTCTGCATGTGTTTTAAAGTGAAAACTTCTTTAGCGGCGTTGCGCACTGTTTTTGGAATGGGTAAAAACTTCTTAATTCGCATCAGGACACGTGACCTCATCGAAAATTCGTAAGACGGCGGAGGGGGCTTGCTCGAATGTTCGTGTTGTCATGTTTGTGTAGTATTATAGTAAGTTTATGTTTTGTACAGACCAACGATATTAGTTCAATATGTCGGCAAAAAGTAAGCCGATCGGGAGCTTTCCTCGAAAACGCTGCCAAAACATTTTGAGTTTTAACAAAACAATGTATTGTGAGATTTTTCCTCTTTTCTAGATCTCAAAAAAAGTAAGCGGTCGTATATGTCTATCTTTAAAGAATAATCCACAATAACCGTTTTTTGCGTTTACTTAAAACAGTAAAATGAAGGGTTACTTTAGAACATATTTTTAACAATACAGTATTAATCCTTAATCAAATAAATCTGTAAGATACGTTATGCGTGTAATTTAGATCAAATTTGCCTTTTACACTATCAGAAAAAAATAACAACTAATGAGTTATCAAACAGTAAAAATCTCCGGGCGCTAAATTTAATATCGTTGAAGCGTGGCAAAGATATGCGCGCGTACTGATTAGTAAGATTTTTATTCTTGAATAACTGAAGCGAAGCGAGGGCGGGCAGCTAGTTAATAATATCAATTGGATTTAATTCCACGATATCTGGTCGAGATATACTAGGAAACTGATTTCAATAAATTATCAAGGCTATCTGTAATCTCGCCTACATGAAGATAGGTCAAAAGATAAAGGAAACGCTCTAACTAACTTATCCAGACAATAGGATCCGAATATCTTTAATGCCCAGGCAAAATAGCAGGCTACAGTTAAACTATATAAATAAGTCTATAGTAATATTGCCTCTGTGATCTAGCTGTCAAATTCTCGGACTTGACTGCATGCATCAAATCCCAGGTCGGGCAACAAAAAAAAATTCTAATTTTCTAATAAAAAAATGTTACTCGGGATAGAATATGTGCCCCGTTGGCACCCCATCTATAACATTGTGGGACTTATCGTCTTCGGCTAGTCGTGGGTGCCCTGGTTATGCCTGTGCCTACCTCTTCGGGGGTATGGGGGTGAAGATACTAATATCACAATCAAGAAAGTGTGTTTGTTTTATTTAGCGAAGAAAGTAGTGTTATAATAACATATTTTAAACATTTTACGTGCCAAATTATGGTTGAAAGATGGCTAATTTGTACCATGGCATCTAAAGTGGGTCCCGCGGGAGGGCTAAGTAACTGTAATGCGCAGAAATGCTAGCGGGCTGCCCGCTATTAGTAGCAATGTGTAGAATAAATAACGCACGGACATCTTTTATATTACAAGAAGAAATGGAAAATAAAACTATCAGTTAAAAAAACAAACCGATAACGAAAAAAGGAAATGTCATATATATAATATATAAGACATTGTAAAAAAAGAACTTAAAGTTATTTTGTTTTCATAGAGTTCTTGTCATAAAATCAAAGGAATTTATAAGTGGGCCTCATTAGATAGGTAATCAAGTATACCTTTGTATTAGACCCTCTGGGCGGTTGTCACTAGTCTGCGGCGTTTGTCTAACATCGCCCCTGGTCTTAACGCTAGGGTTGTCACTTCTCGAAAAAACCAACCCGGGCGGATTTTAACAAATCCAGGGCAGGGGTGAATTTTCAATAAAAAATATTTGTTTTTATTTTTTAATTCACGTTGTTTTAAGCAGTGTGGGGGATGTTATAATAGAGAGCGGATGGAACGAATGATATGGTAGTAATGGGAGTAAGGGGAGAGAGTGATGTGCAAAGCACAAAGTGAAGGCGTCCGATTAATTTTTTTTAATATTTATATTAATAGATTTCATGTATATAAAAAGCTGTAGCTCGGGTAATTAACCGCTATTATCGGAGTTTCCCGGGCAATCCGGGAGTATTGGGAAACCTACTTCACGCCCCTACAGGTTACAGCGCCTGATTTTTTTTACCATCGGAAAATCCCTCTGTTACTTACCTTTCAACTCCGTTGCCAGATCTCTGCTCGACGTTAATTGCCGGGTGGAAAAGAGTTCGTCGTTTCCTAGACTGGCGGCGACGGCGTAGTGTAGTGTTTTGTGAGTTTACGTTGGGCAGGATTTTTTTTAATATACTGGAAGGCAAACAAGCGGTCGGATTTCCTGATGGTAAGAAATTCTCGCTGGTTGGTGATAACGGGAAGTAATGCTATTGGCCAAATGACTCAATAAAACTTACTAGGTGGTAAAAATTTACTAGGTGGTGGAGTTTCGCAGCGACTCGCCCAGATTGGTACCACCACCTTACCTATTCCTGCCACCATAACGTCCAACGCTGGCCGTTGACGTGTTTCGGATCGGAGGGCAAGGTAGCCGGTGAACTTACTTTTGCTCAAGGCCTATTATCCCGGCCTCAGGTTGGCAATGCACCATTTCCAACTTTGATGTCTCTAGGCGGCGTGAATTTCTTAGCATCAGGAAATCCGTCTGCTTGTTTGCCACCCATTATCATAAAAAAGTAATTAAACAAAAGACTCATTACTTAAAAGTTATGGATTTCTTTTCTTGCTCTTTTAAAGTAGATTCCAGTGACGTCAGTTGTAAGTAATTGCTACTTGCTCTCTGTAATGGACTGCAGAGTCTTCTTATTGTAATAAGTACGGGCAAAATTTTCTCCGGAAGTGAGGAGCGATTGTTTTTAACCGAGTTCAAAAAAACGAGGAGGTTCTCATTTCGGCCGGTATATATATTTTTATGTATGTACACTGATTTCTCCGTGGTGTAATTATTTTTTTGTTTAATATGGAATAGTTCCGTGTCCCATAAAAATTTGATGCAGATAATTTTAATTTTATGAGATTTATTTTTTGCCGATGATTTTTTTTACTTAAACTTAAACATATTAGCAATAAACTAAAAAGTAGTAAATAAAACAACTACGTTACTTGAAACAGACTTCAAAACTAAAAATTAAAAAAATAAAGATTTGGTAATAATTACATACTACCTAGGTATAACTTATATGTGCTATTTACTTACAGGTTTGAAGTCAGAGCCAATCCAATTTAATACTTACTTATAATATATTTATTAGTTTAATGCTTGGCACCGACTTCAAATCTATTAGTAAATAGCACATTTAAGTAGTAGGTTATATTTTGTGGGAAGGTCTAGGTTTTTATTTGTAGGCCGAAACTCAGTGGGCCGAACGAAACAATTCGCAACTTCGTCGTCGTGTAACTTAGCCAATCAGTCTAAGATAAAAGCAGTCTTAGTTACTCCTTACTAAATCGGCTACCTGCCAGTAAAATTCCTATCAAAATCGGTCCAGCCGTTTTAGAGATTAATCGAAGCAAACCGATTGACAGACAAAAAAATGTACTTTTTTATGTTTTAATATGTTTCCGCAAATATTTATATGCACGTAGTAAAAAGCGGTTATTTTAATAGATTCTCAATTCTTATTTATTTGTATAGATGTATAGGTAACATGAGCTAAATTGAATGACATAGAGCTCCTAGGACATCAAATAAAATCTGGCCGGTCCTGAAACTTAGTGGTAAGTGTATATAACTCAGTGTTGTCCAAAGTACGACAACTGCCGTATCGTACGGTAAATCGGCTTTCATTTTGCACAATGTATAGTAGGTAGTACTAGTTAAATTATGCGCTTCATCTATATTTGTTAAGATTCGGAAATCCGAATGTATTTTAAAGATATCTATATAGAGTTGTTATTACATAATTGATAATTTCGCTTTAATTTAGATTAACTCATCCAATTTAAAAATAAAAGTATAATAATCAAAAGACTACGTCAATTGAAGAATGTTCAACATTATAGTAAAGCATTCTAGACTCAAAGCATAGTATTTAAGCATAATATTAAGTAAGCATAATTTTTTTTTATAGATAGAATGGATTTTTTTTGTCGAATACGACAAGTTTCTCACTTATGTACAGTAATAATTAATATAGCCAGCGGCAACGCTGATACTTGTTTTTTTAAGTTCTCTTTTTTTTGTTTCATATGTCTTTGACTGACATTTTTGACTGCCTCGTTTGTCGAGGGGTTAAAGTACACACCTAACTCGTCCGACTTATGGCCGGTTCTCGTTCGATTCTTTACAGGGTAGGCATTTATTTTATGAACATCTAGATGTCTGCATTTTAGAGTCTTTTTTATGTTATATAGGAAGGCAAACAAGCAGACGGATTTCCTGATGGTAAAAAATTCACGCCTTCTAGAGACACGAAAGGTGGTAATGGTGCGTTGCCAACCAGAGGCCGGGATGTTAGACCTCGTGCAAAAGCAAGTTTACCGGCAACAACACCCTCCAAATTGGAACACGTCAACGGCAAGCTCTCAAGAGTTTTTTCAATTTTCTAATAAAAAACGTTCCTCGGGATTAGAAATGTGCCCGGTTGGCGATAGGCTTGCCACCCATCACGTTGTGGGACTTATTATCTTCGGCTAGTCGTGGGTGTCCTGGTTGTGCCTCTGCCTACCTCTTCGGGGATATGGGCGTGAAGATACTTTTTTTATTAGAGTACGTACTTGAATTATACGTAATTAATAGCTTACAACCGTTTTGGGAGGATAATACCTAATTCACTCAGTCTATTTGACCGCCCTATTTACCCCTAAGTACCTGTATCTATTGACAGCGATGTCATTTGTCATCCCTTCCACCTGAATCTGTTTGCGGCTGTAAGTGTTTGGCATTCAATACTATGATAAAAGGGTCGTCTCACCTCTCACTCTATATGTTTGACGTTCCAATGGATGTGAGGCTCTTTAGACAAAATCAATTTAGTAAAGGGTCAATTTCTTTTACCTATTTATTTAAAGTATCTTCACGCCCATATTCCGGAAGAGGTAAGCAGAGGCACAACAGGGCACCCACGACTAGCCGAAGATACTAAGTCCCATAATGTGATAGGTGGCAAGCCTATCGCCAACCGGGCACGTTTCCAATCCCGACCAACATTTTTTTTTATTAGAAAATTGGACAAATCCAATTTTCTTTTTTGTTGGCCGACCCGGGATTCGAACCCGAGACCTCATGCAGTCAAGTCCAACACCCGGACCGCTCGACCACAGAGGCGACTATTTATTTATTTTATGATATTGAAAGGCAAACAAGCAGACGGATTTCCTGAAAGTAGAAATTCATGCCGCCTAGAGACACCAAAGGTGGTAATGGTGCGTTGCCAACCTAAGGCCGGGATGTTAGGCCTCGAGCAAAAGTAAGTTTACCGGCTACTTTGCCCTCCAAACCGGAACACGTCATGACGTTATGACGGTAGGAATAGGTAAAGCGGTGGTACCGATCCGGGTGAGTCGCTGCAAAACTCTACCACCTAGTCAGATGACACGGTGTTAGCGACGGTAAGCCTATACTCGCCTTTTACGAGCTGCCTGGCTAGAAAGGCAGATGGTCTATTCTGCAACGAAGCCCGGACCAACACGTTTACAACCTTTTAATTTTTATTAAACCTTTTTTATAAACCTTTTCTTTTACCACATATGATCAATATTTTTTTACTAGCTGGCCCTGCGAACTTTGTATTGCTTGACATTAAGCTACTAACAATTTGTATAGATTTAAGTATTGTTCTTCCCATTTCCCCAACATTTTCCGGTTTTTTCTTCATAAGAACCTTCTTATTACAATAACCAACATATTAAAAGGAATTAGCAAAATTGGTTCAGCTGTCCTATTCCTGCCGCCATAACGTAATGACGTGTTCCGGTTCGGAGGGTAAGGTAGCCGGTAAACTTACTTTTGCTCAAGGCCTAACATTCCGGCCTCAGGTTGGCAACGCACCTTTACCACCTTTGATGTCTCTAGGCGAAGGGAATTTCTTAACATCAGGAAATCCGTCTGCTTGTTTTCCTTCCAATATCATAAAGATAAAGAAAAAAGAACTGTTCAGGCGTGATGCAATGATCACATGAAATATGAATTGATTTTTACACATATATATTAAAACGTCAGATATTAAATATTAAATAGTCATTTATTTACATATTTTCACATAATGAATTTTCACATAACAAATGATATGTACACAAATATATTAAAAACACAAATACACACACGCACTCACACATGAATGAAGTATCTGTATGCACACTTATGAGAAATAAATAAATGTATTATCGTTAAAATTATATTAAAGTTTGTTATAGTTGAAGTTGGAAGAAAGGTTCTCGAGTGGTGGCCCCGCACCAGAGGACGTGGTGCTGGACGACCTCCCACCCGGTGGACTGATGATTTGGTCAAAGTCGTGGGGAGTCGCTGGTTACAAGCGGCTGCTGACTGTGACTTGTAGCGCTCTTTAGAGGAGGCCTATGTCCAGCAGTGATCGTCCTCCGGCTGATGATGATGATGATAGTTGAACGTTGAATTAAATTTAATTTTAACAATATGTTGCATTTCAACACAAATTAAACGTAGAGGTTTACACATTTTCATATATATGAACACTTATCTACTCAAATGATATGAACGCAAATATATTACATTGAACACACACATACACACGCACTCACTCATAAATAAAGTATCTGTATGCACACTTATGGGAACTAAATAAATGTATTATCGTCAAAATTACGTTAAAGTTTGTTGCAGTTGAACGTTGCCTTAAATTGAAATTTAACAATATGTTGCAATTCAACACAAATTCAACGTAAAAGTTCACATATTTTCATATAATTCATTTCATAAGCGTATGATAAATAAATAAAAGTATTACCATCAAAATTATATTAAAGTTGAACGTTGAATTAAATTGAATTTTAACAATATGTTGCATTTCAACAAAAATTTAATGTAGAGTTTTACACATTTTTATATGTTTAACACTTATCTACTCAAATGACATGTACACAAATATGTTATATAATACACACACACACACACACACACACACATACACACAGTCACACACGCATAAACAAAATATATGTAAGCACGTTTATGATAAACAAATAAATGTGTTATCATCAAAATTACACTAAAGTTTGTTACAGTTGAACGTCTAATTATTGAATTTTAACAATGTGTTGCAATTCAACATAAACTCAACGTAAAGGTTTACACATTTTTATATAATTGAATATCTACTCAAGTGATATGAACACAAATATATTACAATAGACATACTCACTCTTACATAAATAAAGTACCTGTATGCACGCTTATGAGAAAGAAAATAAATGTATTATCATCAAAATTATGTTAAAGCTTGCTACAATATGACGTTTTATTAAATTGAATTTCAACAATGTGTTGCAATTCAACATAAATTCAACTTAGAGGTTTACACATTTGCATATATTTGAATACTTTTCTATTTAAATGATATGAACACAAATCACTCGCATATAAATAAAGTATCTGTATGCATGCTTATGAGTACTAAACAAATGTATTACCGTCAAAATTATGTCAAAGTTTGTTGCAGTTGAACATTGAATTAAACTGAATTTTAACAGTATGTTGCAATGCAACACAAATTCAACGTATAGGTTTACACATTTTTATATATTTTAACACTTATCTACTCAAATGATATGTACACAAATATATTACATTGAACACACACATACACATGCACTCACACATATATAAAGTATCTGTATGCACACTTATGGGAACTAAATAAATGTATTATCGTCAAAATTACGTTAGTTTGTTGCAGTTGAACGTTGACTTAAATTGAAATTAAACAATATTTTGCAATTCAACACAAATTCAACGTAGAAGTTTACATATTTTCATGTAATTGAACCCCTATTTACTGAAATGATATGTACACAAACATATTACATTGAACGCACACCTACACACACGCACTCACACAAAAATAAAGTATATGTATGCAATTAAGAGAAATAAATAAATGTATTATCATCAAAATTATATTGAAGTTTGGTATATGTGAACGTTGAATTATTGAATTTTAAATATATATTGCAAGTCAATATGAATCCAACTTAGAGGCTTTCACATTTTCATTAGTTTCATTGAACACTCACATACACACAGTCACACACGCATAAAAATATATGTAAGCACGCTTATGAGAAATAATAAATATGTTATGATCAAAACTGTACTAAAGTTTGTCACAGTTGAACGTTGAATTCAATTGAATTGTTACAATTTTCTGAAATTCAAAATAATTTCAACGTAGGGACAGTGCACGGACAGGAGGTGAAGTCGGACTAGGCGAAGTTATATTAAATGAAGGGTTGGTACTACGATGGATAGATGACATCGAGCCAGCTGGTAGTCGCTGCGTTCTGCTGACGCAGCTGCTGCTAGTCCCACGCCGCACTATACCACTTGCACCGATGAAATCTGCATGAAGAAGATGCTTCGATTAGTTTCTTTACATTGTACGCCTAAAATCTACAAACGAAGAAAAGTATCTTCACGCCCATATCCCCGAAGAAGTGGGCAGAGGCACAACCAGGGCACCCACGACTAGCCGAAGATACTAAGTCCCACAATGTCATAGGTGGCAAGCATATCGCCAACCGGGCACGTATCCAATCCCGAGCAAGTTTTTTTTTATTATAAAATTGGAAAAAGCCCAATTTTCATTTTGTTGTCCGACCCGGGATTCGAACCCGGGACCTCATGCAGTCAAGTCCAACTACTTCTTATATTCAAATTGTACTAACATCCCGCTAGGAGATTTTAAGCCACCACTACATAGTATAAAACAAAGTCACTTCACTCTGTCCCTACTCCCTATGTCCCTTTGTATGCTTAATTAAATCTTTAAAACTACGAAACGGATTTTGATGCGTTTTGTTTAATAAATAAAGTGATTGAAGATGACGTTTTATGTGTATATTTTATACCCGTGCGAAGCCGGGGCGGGCCGCTAGTACTTAATAATATATAGATTTTCGAGGATTCCGGTCCCTGGGACCGGATTAACGGGAACCACGACCCAGTCCCCGGATTGATTTAATTTAATTAAATGTACTTTTGCTCGAGGCCTAATATCCAGGCTTCAGGTTGGCAATCCACCATTATCACCTTTGATGTCTCTAGGCGGCTTGAATTTCTTACCATCAGGAAATCCATTTGCTTGTTTGCTTTCCAATATCATAAAAAAAAATGTTTTCGTCCAGGGACTGGGACCACGCATAAAATTTAATATACCATATCTATTGTTCAAATACATTAGTATATTCAAACGAACAAAATGTTTTAAGTAATAATGAAAGAAAAATCTCTTAAATTCAAAGATATTCATATAAGTAATTGATTTAACACATTCTAGATATAAATTTATTATAATATATGTTTTTATATATAATAATATATTCCTATCATATTTTAAGTAGTGCATTCACGCCCATATCCCCGAAGAGGTAGGCAGACGCGCAACCAGGGTACCCACAACTAGCCGAAGACACTAAGTCCACACAGAGAGTTGGTAAGCCTATCACCAACCAGGCACATATCCAAACCCAGGCTACGTTATTTTTATAAGAGACTTCAACATGTGCGTACAATTTTTAAATTTTTTCGTTGCCCGACCCGGGGATCGACACCGGGATCTCAAGAAGTCAAGACGCCAGACCGTTAGATCACAGAGGCAATTTTAAGTAACTGTAATAAATCCACAAAAGTATAACTTTTAGCTAATTGTAATTGTTGAATGTCTTTATTTTATTTAAAATAAAAAAAAGATATGATAACCATGGCATTAAGAAAGATTACTTCATTTGTATATGTAAGGCCGTAAAAGTTCTACGCATGTAATAACTTAACCACAAAATTTATGACTTGGTAACATTGACAAGACAATCTGTAAATTATACTTGGTATATTTAGTTAAAATTTATGCAGATATTGTACGAAGGTGTACTTAAAGCTACGTGAAATTTCCTTTCAGTCAACTTTATCTTATATATAAAATTCTCGTGTCACAATGTTCGTTCCCATACTCCTCTTAAACGGCTTGACTGATTTTCATAATATTTTGTGAGCATATTAAGTAGGTCTGAGAATCCGCCAACATCTATTTTTTATAACCCTTAGTGATGAGGGTGAACCTTTTTTATATCCCTTAGTGATAAGGTTGACACACCCCAATTTTTCATAGCAGAACAACGTCTGCCGGGTCAGCTAGTTTAAAAAATGTTTAGATGAGGTGCATCAAAACTTATGCTTACTTTCGTAACAGAGTTGTCAAGAATGAGTAAAGTTGAAATTTAAATTTAAACTAGAGTTACTATGTGGTAGGATATATCTACCTATCTAAAAAAAATGGAACTGCGCGTCTATGAATTAAATTATTTATTTAAATGGAATTATTAATTGTATTATAAATTTAATGAATAGGTATTACAAATTCATTATAAATGTAGTACACATAATCTAAGACATGATGTATATTATTTGATTGAATTAAATTATAAAATGTAATTCAATTCAAAAGAAACAAATGAAAATTGAATTATTTAAACAATGTTTTGATCAATTATAGCATTCAGATATAATAAAGTCAGTTTAAGCCTTAAGTAAAATTTGTTGACTTAACTGTCTGGTGAAATAGGCGAAGTATAAATGATTGTTGTAATACCTCCATGTACCTACCCTATTTATACACAAATAAAGATTTATTATTACTATTATTATTATTATGAATATATATTATCCCCGTGTTGGTCCGGGCTCCTTTTCAGAATAGAACATCTGCCTTTCTTGCCAGGCAGCTCGTAAAAGCCGAACATAGGCTTATCATCATTAACACCGTGACATCTGACTAGGTGGTAGAGTTTCGCAGCGACTCGCCCGGATTGGTACCACCGCCTTACCTATTCCTGCCGCCATAACGTCATGACGTGTCCCGGTTCGGAAGGTAAGGTAGCCGGTAAACTTACTTTTGCTCGAGGCCTAACATCCTGACCTCAGGTTAGCAACGCACCATTAAAATCTTTGGTGTCTCTAGGCGGCGTGAATTTCTTACCATCAGGAAATCCGTCTGCTTGTATGCCTTCTTATAACAGAAAAAAATATAATAAAAATGAAGGCCCTATCATAAATTTCACCAACACCCCACTATTAGTTTTAAAGTTGTACTTAATCTTCACGAATATCTAAAAATAGACTTCAGAGAACGGATAGTTAACAACAACTTTTTATGTATACCAATAGTTCACAAAACTCTTTGAGTATTGAAACCGAAACAATCCCATTAATAATATGAAAGCGAAAGTTTGTCTTACTGGTATTAATACATAGGATAGTTTTTATCCCAAAAAAATGTTCCAGTGGAACCATTATCCGCGCAGGCAACGACGCTGACAACAGCTAGTGTTTAATAAACTTGGCTAGATAGAAAAAAATCGTAAACTTACAACGAAAACACCTGGAGCTTAATCAAATATTTATTTATCTACAATATATTTACAGACAAAAATTCAAGTACATGTTTTTATTATATTTTCATGAAAGCAGAGCTGTGAGTTTCAGCTTGTTCTGCATAACATTGTGGTCAAAGTTTTAATTGTATATCAATTAAGAAAGTCTTCTAATGTGCGTAGTTCATATTTCGTCGTTGTAATGGATAAACATGGGTTTGGTCTACGACAGTAATCGACAAACACAGGCGTGAAAAATTTGACTTAAAAAAATCTTTTTAGGTGTTTCAAGCGTTAGGTTAGATAAACATCAACATGAATATGACTAGGTACATCTGCTGCAAAAGAAACTTACCTAATAAATCAGAAAATATGTTCAAGAGAAAAGATGGTCGAAGTTTTTTTTATAATTATTGAATTTCGTGTTGACATTGAGTGAAATTAGTCAATTTAGGTGGCATTTTGTACAATTTTGTTAAGTGAAAGTGCACAAATGAAATAATCGTGAAGAAATTATCGTATCGTGTATTTCCTCGTTGCTGCCAAATCTTATAACATGAGCTTGTGTAATGAGCCCCCGCATTACCCAAGAGCCTGGCATGACTTACTGACGACTTAAGACTTATGACTAATTATAATTGATATAAAATTTGATGCAAATTTCTACTTGACGAATGGCAAAATACTAACGTGAAGGCCAAAACTTAAAGAAAGAAGAAGAAAAATCAAAATCTTTTAGGCTTTTCAGGCCACCTATCGTTAGGTGAGGTAAATATCTATTACAGGAGAACAAAAACAACGTATTTAATAAGCATTTACTTGAATATAACTAGGTACATCTGCCATAAAAGAAAATTACCTAATAAATCAGCAGATATGTTCAAGAATCAAAATCTTTTAGGCGTTTCAGGCCACCTATCGTTAGGTGAGGTAAAGATCTATTACAGGAGAACAAAAACAATGCATTTAATAAGCATTCACTTGAATATAACTAGGTACATCTGCCATAAAAGAAAATTACCTAATAAATCAGCAGATATGTTCAAGAATCAAAATCTTTTAGGCGTTTCAGTTAGGTGAGGTAAAGATCTATTACAGGAGAACAAAAACAACGTATTTAATAAGCATTAACTTGAATATAACTAGGTACATCTGCCATAAAAAAATTACCTAATAAATCAGCAGATATGTTCAAGAATCAAAATCTTTTAGGTGTTTCAGGCCGCCTATCGTTAGATGAGGTAAAGATCTATTACAGGAGAACAAAAACAACGTATTTAATAAGTATTAACATGACTATAACTACGTACATCTGCCACAAAATAAACTTACCGAACAAATCAGAAAATATATTCAAGAATTCATCACCATCTAAATATGTGCACACCTTCACCAGTTCAAGTTGGGAACTAAATTCTTGAAGTAGTTGATCAGTATGTATACCTAGGTCAAGTTATTCAAGAGAGAGGTCGACCGCCGAATTCAACACGGATGGGCAGCGTTCGTGAAGCTAAAGGTTATCTTCTTGTCCAAATTACCGCAGAGCCTTAAGTCGAAAGTTTTCGACCAGTGTGTTACCGGTGATGACATATGGAACTGAGACTTGGCCGTCAAATGAGGGCCTCTTAAATAAGCTCAGAGTAACTCAGCGTGTTATGGAGAGAGCTATTCTTGGTGTTTCTCTAGAAAACGAGAGTAACCGACATAGCTCAGAGAGTTAGCAAGCCGAAGTGGCATGGGCAGGCCACATTGCTCGCAGAACCGACAACCGTTGGGGAAGAAAGGTTCTCTAGTGGCGGCCCCGCACCGGAGGACGTAGTGCTGGATGACCTCCCACCCGGTGGACTGACGATCTGGTCAAAGTCGCGGGGAGCCGCTGGATGCAACCGGCTGGTGACCATGACTTGTGGCGCTCTTTGGGGGAGACCTATGTCCAGCAGTGGACATCCTCTGGCTGATAATGATGACGATTTGCACTGTTTTTCTTAATATATTAAAAATGTAAAAGTGTAACAAAAAGTATATTCATATAATATGTTAAATAACACATAATGGAATTTCATTAAGCGCCAATGATGAAAACAATGAAAAAAATATTTGAACTCCACAATATAGCGAATAAGGGAATGAATACTACGTTAGTTTAATTAAATATTTATTTAACAAAGAATATTTCGCAAATACGTGTACTATATTCATTCTAGTACATTGTTTTGCAGGATATAACAAATGGCTGGGCATAACATTGACCTCTAAATACACCACGTGAAATAGCTACAGAAAAACGTGTCAGAAAATAAAATTTGGCAGCCATTATGATCAATAAGAGGCGAAATTAGTGGTTCTGCCAATTCTATGGCTGCTCAGAAAAAGCCTTAGGCAACAGAACTTGAAATAAAAGCGGCTTTAGCACTCTAGCAAACTTACTTATAATTAGGAAAATGGAATGAAACGAAAGAAAACATATCCATTTAATTTTTACTAACATGTTTGTATTTATTAACGTTAACTATTTATATTAATTACAAGATTCGTTATTATGAAAAATGTGATCCGATACTTTCTTTACTTTTAAGATAGCACTTGAATGAATTCTTATTATGATTGACGGTGATTGATATTTTCCATGCCAATATGCCATTTAAATCTTGTCCAAATATTCCTTTCTGGGAACGTAAAATAAAATTTCGACAATAATTGTAATATCACATCACCATAAACTTTGAAACAAAATGAAGGGTTGAGTTCAAGAATGGTTTAGCTAACAAATACGTGATTATAGCATTATTTTTAATTCTTCTAAAGAAAATCACCCTAAATTTGGCGCTTATTAAAAGTTAAAAGAGTTTTTGGGGATATAATCCATGTTAATATTTGAACTGAGATAATTATCATATTTTATGTAGGTTTAATTAACATTTAATCTTTTTTGTACTCGCGATCTCGACATCTGTGTCATTTAAACCGTTTTAAGACTGAATATGTCGAGATGTAATGCGATTTTTGTTATTTTCATTACATAGATTATTTCTTTCTGAATCTCTTCTATTTTTTGAAAAAAAAACAGTTAAACCATTCTCGAACTCAACTAAACTCAACTAAACAAACATGTCGCTAAGAAATATTCGCAAATCTTTGGTGTTTAACCCCCGACCAAAAAAAGAGTTACATAACTTTCTTGACATTAACCGACGCGTTGGTCGAGGGTTTAGCGTACATATGTACTCGTATCAAACTCTATCGCCTAACCACGAGGCTCAGGTTGGATACTCGATTGGGGCAGAAATTAGTGTAATGAACATTTTAGATGTCTGCATTTCTGGGTATATATTCAATTTGTGCTGGTATATGTTAATGCGTTTCTTTATATTACTATCGTTATGTAACACCCATAACACAAACTTGTAATTTGATTATTTTGGGGTTATATTCAATTTGTGTATTTAAGTCCAAAGTTTTTTTTAATTTAAAATTTATGAGCGGATGTAGTTTTTTTGAAGCTGACGTGATCGAAGTGGTTTTTAGCTACATTACATATAAGTTATTATAATTTATTTATATAAATTACTTTTGTTTTGCCGCCAGTTTAACCAGTCAAAGAGAGTGAAGGAAATCGTGAAGCCAATACGAAAAAAATAAATATTTAAATGACTTGATTTTCTAATTTATAATAAATAATTTGTTGAGTTTTGAGTAAGTTAATAAGATAAAATTTTGAGACTTATTAATAAAAAAAGTTTCTAATTAATGCAGATGACGTTGCGTAGTCGAATAAAATGAAACACACAGCATTTTGATTAGAAATGTAAAGAGGGTGAGAAAAGTTTTAAACAACCTTTGGTTTTCTGAGATGTGCCCCAAGCGAGGTAATCTAAACTCCAGTAGATAATTACAACTTTCCTGCCCTGCGCATTTATCACAGTAAAGAGTGAGTAAATAAAACTTTCAACTTCGAATAATGGGTCTGTGGGTAAGTGATACATGTAGCATTGACGAGATCAGCTTTGCTCGTGTGGCAGTTAATATGTTTACTGAACTGAAGTTGAATTAAAGACTATATGAATAATATATTCCTGTTTGTAGACGAATTTATTTTAAACAATAGTCCATTAATAAAAACTTTCATAAAAAATTTCAACCCTGATTTCACCCAATTAGGGTTAGAATTTTCAGAAACACTTGAACACGTATCTACTAATATTTAACAAATAGCTCAAAAATATACCTATAATTTCATGTTTCTATCTTAAGAAATGGCGTACTTTCATACAAACATTAAACCCATCTTTCACCCCCTTAAGGGAGTGAAATATTTTTATAATATTTAAATAATATTTCCAAAATTCCGTCCTTAATGGGTGTCTACTCAATAACCATTTATTAACCATTCAATAACGATTTGCTCGGTGATTAAGAATCAGTCAGTCAGGAAATGTTATTTATAAGTATAGATATGGTTGTTGTGTCGTCAATATAAGCTTGTAAATTGCTACACTTCTACCGTCTTATTAATAAAAAAAAAACGACTAAGGTAGAAGTAAAACTAAGTTGATATTATAGCCTGTATCATATTGTAACAAAGAGTTATAATACGAGATTGAACCTTGGAGTATATAAGCTTGTAAATTGCTACACTTCTACTGTCTTATTAATAAAAAAAAGAAACCCGGGCTAAGGTAGAAGTAAAATTAAGTTGATATTATAGTCTGTATCACATTTTAATAAATACTAACACGAGGTTGAACTTTGGATTAGTTTACTCGGTGTTTGTTAATAAGACGTCTTACGCGCAAATCTATACTGAATGCAAATAAATAAAAATGAAATGTCCGAATGTATTTAAAAGATATCAATAGAGAGTTGGTATTATATCATTAATCATTTCGCTTAAATTTAAATTAGGTCAGCCAATTTAAAAATAAAAGTGTAAAGCGTAAAAAGAGTAAAAGTGTAAAGCCGAAGCGCATAATTAAAATAGTAGTACTATACATATACCAAAATAACATTTTTTACAATTTTAACGTCTGTCAAACAAACATATAGACCTGTCTTTTGTTCCGACTTCCGGCTTATTTCATAAACGGCTGTAGCGATATTGACGGGACTTTTACTGGCAAATAGCTGACGTAATGAAGGGTGACTTGGGCTACTTTTATTTTGAAGTTTTTCTAAAACTCCACGCGGACATAGTCGCGAGCACAGCTAGTATACAATGAGATTTTGTTCAATGAAAAAAATTGATCTTCAATTAAATCGATTTCGATGAAACACAGATAAGGTTAGACCTGTAATCTTTAAACAGTAAAAATCCCATTCCAGTTATTGTACAGTTTTCGTGTGATACGCAAATAAACAGACAAATAAACATGAACGATACAAAATGTCAATTATTTTCCTTTTAAATAAATACAATGATCTGTTGGGTTACTCTTGTAGATATATCGATTTAGACCAAATTGGAAATTGAAATCGGATAATATGCCATTTTAGATATTCTTAACACAATATTTGAAGGCAAACAAGCAGATTTCCTGATGGTAAGAAATTCTCGCCGCCTAGAGACGCCAAAGGTGATAGGTGGTAGTCAGATGTCAGGGTGTTAGTGACGGTAAACCTATGTTTGCTTTTACGAGCTGCCTGGCTTGAAAGCAGATGGTCTATTCTAGAAGCCCGGACCAACACTTGGAATAACTATTTATACTAGGGAATTACTAACATTTAGTTAAAAAAGAAGTTATTATGTCGGATTCGTTGATTTTTTTTGGAACTAAGTGTTAATAATCCGCTAGTAGGTACTATGTTTAAGAGTACCTACAATCACATAGCCGATTCCAATTTCCAATTTGCATGAAATGAATGAATGAAAAAGAGTAACCGTACAGTCAAGTCCTTGGGCACTTTTGCGATATTTATAAAGAGCTAAAAACAACTTCGATATAGCTGCAAATGTATGACTAGAGTAAAATCTGAAGTTATTTTTAGATATCGGAGGGGAAATTGTAGCTTCACATTTCTTTAGACCAGAGTACATTTGACTGATTGCGTTTGATTGATTGCGAAACTATAGCGTGGGTTTGCCAAAACTGATTTGTTTTTTTGAACTACTAGTTTTGCACGCGGCGTTGCCCGTTTGGGACCACGGACATTGGTTCGGTTGGACGGACCAGGAACATTATTCGGGATAAAAACTATCTTATGTGTTAATCCAAGTTACCCTTTATGTGTGTGCCAAATTTCATGACTATCGGTTCAGAAGTTTTTGCGTGAAGGAGTAACAAACAAACAAACATACAAACTTTCGCATTTATAATATTAATAATAAGTAGTAGCTCACCTGCGACTTCATTAGCATATAATAGTTACTACTTTCACAGAAATTTTCATCCTCTCTTACAGTCCATAGAGGGATGATGATTGAAAAAAGTAGCTTCTTAGAGTCGGGTCATTTATTACATGTAAGAATATATCAAATTTGCATTAAAATTGGCCCAGTAGTAAAAGCGTAATAGAAAGACTTACTTTGATATTTATAATATTAGTATTGATTAACTGCTCTTACCCGACATTGGGATGCCTTCACACATACTGGAACGCCTGTAGGACCGCGATGGATGCATTTGTGTCCGGAGAAAGCATCCTAGCACCTTGAAAATAAGTCTTTGTTAATAATATGACCCCAAATGAGTAGGTATTACAAGGTCGAGGTACTACAGCCGAGGGTCGTCTGGTCGAAGTTGAAGTGCGGATGTTAAAGTTGGTGACGATTTTTATAGAACTTGATGTCCAACAGAAGACAAAAACGTGTTGAAACGATGATGATGATGACGCTCCATTGCATGAAATATTATTGGGTTACAAAGGAATACTTTCATCTTAAGTTCCACCTGGATTACGAACCTAGTTCCACTTGAGAATCACTAGGAACAGCGCCATCTAATAAATTAACATTGCTATTACACGGATGTAAGACTCAGATCAGACGTATAAATTGTAAAAACAGTCATTAAAAGAAAATTCGATACCCACAGCGACATCTGTTGTCTTAGAAAGGTACTAAAAATTCGGTTACACTATTACATAGGACATTGAAGGTCTATTATAAATAATATTGTCTTTGGTTCCACCAATAATAGAATAAATTTAAATTCATAGCAATATTTGTTAAATGAGGCTTGCATATCATTTTTGAGAGTGTAATGCTGGCAAAATACGAGAAATGTTTTCGCCAAGGGATTGATGAAACAAAGATGGCAAATTGTATCCATGACACTAACAAAGAGACCATTACCGGAATTGTTGATTTAACCCTGCAAATGTACATCTACTTGAGTGTCAAAAAGAAGGCTTGTTCGTGCACAAAGTTCGAACTTAATTGTATTGAAATAGTAAAACAATCATTGAAATATTACGTTTAGTAAGTTACGTGTCGAAATCTAAGACGCTATTGGTCTAAAAATGTGTTTCTCTTAGTTACCAATAGAGGGCGCTGTTCAAAGTTTTTATACAAATAATTTACAGAGACGGTAGCGAGTATAGTAAACTTGACAAACCGTAAACTCATGGTAAGGGGTCAGAAGTGGGATAAGATATGTTATATTATTATGTATATCTTTGCATCAACTGGTGAAGTTATTAGTTAGACTAAATTAAATTCTTTGTGTTGGAAATATAATGTAAGTATGGATTGTTTACGCTGTCAGACGACGTTGGCAGAATTACAAGCACCACCTCGACATTTGGTATTCGTCTACGGTTCGTTTTAGCGGATCCGATAGTACCAAACTGTGAAACTCACTGCCTGACGTATGCCCGGTTCCTATAATCTATTACATCTATTACATTACATACTTATATGATATAATAAATCTGTAGAAGGGTCAATTCTGTACAATGAAAATATTGAAAAAATAAATAGGGGGTGTTACTGGATCGATATCAAACCCAAATATGTGATAAAAAAATGTTGTCTGTCTGCCTGTCTGTAATATGTTCAGGCATCACGTGAAACTAACAGTTCGATTTCGATGAAACTTGGTATAATTATAGCTTATTATCCTGGGCATAAAATAGGATGCTTTTTATCCTAGAAAAATACGTAGAAAAAAAATCTTAATTTTTCAGTTTTATCACCCGAAGACCGACATCCGGAGTCGCAGGCGGAAGCTAATGAACAATACGTAATTGTTCAAAAAGTTTAACTATTCGTAGTTCGCTTAATAGCAATGAAGCGTATTCTTATTTTTAAAAATGTTCAAAGTTAACTACCAAAAACGAGCAACCATAGTTAGATATGGATGTTACAAGTGATACAAGCCTTAGTTATCAAAACCATTCGTTTCTAGAATACAGGAACCGAGCATTAGGTATTTAATATAGTTATAACATGGGATTATACAAGAGGTGTAAAAATCTCTTTTCTAAAAGTCGGCAACGCATTACTCATTCTGTTACAGATGGAAGCCTGCTATCAGGGGACCGTTATCTTGCTAACTCGTTATATGTAATAAGAAAAAATATCTTCACGCCCATATCCCCGATATATATCCATATAAGAGGTAGACAGAGGCACAACAGCGCAACCACGACTAGCCAACTACACTTTGTCCCACAAAGTTATAGGTGGCAAGCCTATATCCATAACCGGGTACATATCCAATCCCGGGCAAAGAATGTTTTTATTAAAAAAAATAAAAATACTCAAGGTTGACATTCCACGATCAGATCACTCGGATATTATCCGAGGGTGGTATCTCGAGTCATCGAAACCGGCGTGTTTGTATGAAAAGAATTATGAATATGAAGAAAGCCAGACAGGTTTGTTAAGATCGTGAGGTCTGACACTCGATACTCTCTGCCTATCCCGTAAGGGACTTGGCGTGAAGATATGTATGTAAAAATAATAATTTCTTTTGTTTTGTTTTTCAACTCAGGGATTGAACCCGGGACATCAAAAAGTCCATCGCTGGACCGCTAGACTACAGACGCGATTAAAAATGCTATAAGGCCATATACATAGCAATATGTAAATACTATCTTATAATTACCTGTTTAAAGCCATGGCGATACCGCGTGTTCATATAACAATAGATTATGGGATTGTAGCAGCTATGAGACATCGCCAACCAGTGGCATGCAAACCACACGTATGGCATCCCCGGCCAAGCACCCCACTCTTCATCTTCCTCATGAATGGTCCACAGCATCTGTACTTTATAAAATCGTTGTGTATAGTAATTTTATCTCCGAAGTGTACAAATATATAAACTTATATAAAGAACCATAACAGAAAAATATCTGTGCATAATATATGCCAGGTAAAAAAATAGGGTTAGGTTACTACGTTACTTGCAAACTTTAATTATTGTTTTGACTTTTTGTCAATTTAGAATTAAAAAAAAAACAGAACTGGTCTAGTTTTTTTGACGTAACAAGTTGGTTTTTTGACAAGCTAGGACTCTATTCGTGATCTGGTCGTGGTGGTGTGTGGTGGGAACTTTAAGTGGGGCTGTTACATTCGAAGGCCGTGACAATTTGGGTTGTTTCCTGAGCTCTGATTTTATTCGTGGTCTGGTCACGGTGGTGGGCGGTAGGAACGTTAGATTTGTCACATTCGGTGTCATTTGGAAGACGTCTCGCCACAAAAGTTACACCGGTTTCGTGGAATTAGCAAAACTAATATATTGACTGGACCAACTGACGTAACTTCTGATTCTACATCTGTTGGTCTAGTTTTAGCAATGCTATGATGTTTGAATTGACGTTTGAAGACGCAATGCTATCTAAGGGATATAGCTCCTACTGAAATTGTAAGCTGTGTTTTATTGAAATTGGTTATTGATGGTGGGATAATATTTTACGCGTAAGTATAAATATGTATTACTCGTAGTGAAATTGCAATAAAGTGACGATTTCCATAATTATCATCATATCAATTAATTATCATACATAAAAGAAATATAATAAACATAAATAATATTATAACATAACATAAAAATATCAAGTCCTCCTTTTCTAAACCGGTTAAAAAGAAGAAACTACAAGGAAAAATATGGTTTAATCAAAGGCGTTTTAAGGCGTTGATGGGCTGCGGGCGTAGATAAGAATTGTATAAATACGAGTACTACAGTATTTCATCCGAAGGCTTGATAATATATGAACAGAACCACTGGTATGAACATCGAAGGTATTCAACATAATTTAAAGTCGAAAAAAGCCGTTCGATAGAAAACATATGTATTTTTAGATATTTACTACCTAAGCTATAGGGTAGGGCTATAGGTTTTATCTACCAATATAAAATAGTAAACAGATTAGCGACTCTGCTGCAGACACCATCAATGTTACTGGCGAAGGCGTGGTTACGACAGGAATTAATATACCTGCCATAAGACTAGAGTTCTCTGCCCTCAATCACGGAAAATGGCAATGGAAAAGACTGACGTCAGATGGGAGTAATAGGTAATGTTATGGAAACGATATGAGTGAGTAGCTCTACAGCACTCTGGCATCTAGCAAATGGTTGCAATTTACTATGAGGTAGATTTAAATAACTAATCTGAATAAAATAGGTATAGAACTGGTAGGTAAAAATTTATCTAACCTTACTTATTTATTAGTTGCCAATAGGTTATCTAACAATCATTGGAAGTGCACACGTTATGTTCTTCATACAATTTTGTGAAACTCTAGAATTTTAACGTTTTTGAAGTTATACTTCCATAGGCGCGTTGTGAAAAACAATTTTAGGATGAAATTTTAAGATCCGTCACACAAAAGTTACAAAGTGAAGTTGCAGCGGAGAGCGAAGTTTTAAAATGCGCGCGCATCCGTATTTACAATTAACTAGCTGACAAGGCAAACCTCGTTACACATTAATTTCAGTGACATACCAGCAGCAGTGCCACTTGGCGTGTTAAATTGTCTTTTCAACCCAACTTGTAAGCTATTGAAGTAAAATGTGTATGTGTGCAGCCAAGTCGGTTAAGCAATTTAGAGGAAGGTACGTGACAGATACACGAAGGGGAAATAAATATTCGTATTCGATAGATACTTGTGCTAGAGACACAGAGGCTTTGCAAAATATATGTCGATAAGAACGATGTGGCTAAAAATGTGGTAGAGGCACGTATTTTATTTAAGAGATTACTTTTACCGATAAAGTATAATTTACGGCACATTGCTTTGCTTGCGAATCGATAAAACATTATTTTTATTTCAATTGAACTTTTTTGGCACTTAATTATTTTTACTTTTTTATATGAATAGAAACAAGCAACCAGATTTTATTAAACACAGGACGCCGTAACATAAGCAAACGTAACCTATAGACACCACATATGTTATTGGCGTCGTCCAATTTTTTTATGATATTGGAAGGCAAACAAGCAGACGGATTTCCTGATGGTAAGGAATTCCCGCCGCGTAGAGACATAAAAGGTGGTAATGGTGCGTTGCCAAGCTTAGGCCGGGATGTTAGGCCTTAAGCAAAAGTAAGTTTACCGGCTACCTTACCCTCCGAACCGGAACACGTCATGACGTTATGGCGGCAGGAATAGGTAAAGCGGTGGTACCAATCCGGGTGAGTCGCTGCGAAACTCTACCAACTAGGCAGGTGCCACGGTGCGTTGCTAACCTGAGGCCGGGGTGTTAGGCTTCGAGCAAAAGTAAGTTTACCGGCTACTTTACCATCCAAACCGGAACACGTCAACGGCTAGCATTGACGTTATGGTGCCAGGAATAGTTAAGTGGGTAGTACCGTTCTGGGCGAGTTGCTGCGAAACTCTACTACCTATTCAGTTGTCACGGTGCTGGTGACTGCAAGCCGGTGTTCGCCTTTTACGAGATGCCTGGTGGAATGGCAGATTCTGCAAAGGAGTCTGGACAAAAAGAGGCAAATTAATCACGTTAGGTTTTTATATTAGCATTTTTACCTTCCCTCCACTTTGTTGACACATGGTGATGTTTTATGTTACCTCCCATCTCACATCCACAGCACGTCTATTTTTATTTGACTTAAAAAAGAGGAGATTTTATGTTTCACTTCTATTGATTTTTATGCGGGTATTTTAATAGTTTTCTCCGTCATTTCTAAAGCGATATATTTAAAAGAGCACTTCCTACGTACATAACAGATTCCACATCACGCAAAGTTCAATTTTGTAGGCAGAGAGTATTGTAGCAGAGAATGCTAAGTGAATGAAGTTCGATGGGTCGATTAGTAGTGCATAAATTATTTTTTATAAAAGCTTAAAAATATTTTCTAAATACTTTTCTACTTGTAAACTTTTTATTTGAGAAGAGTATTTACAGTTTGTATTTATAGCTTTTATAGTTTCGGAAAAAAAGGTTAACATACGGACGAACAGACAGACAGTCATAAGAAATCTGTAAAGGTTTCGTTTATGTACTTTGGCTACGGAACCCTAAAATAGAAAATAAAAATAATGATTGTACTACAACATTCGGGTCGCGTATTAGCAAAGACAATAAAATTTACATAATCTCAGGTATTATTAGTCAGGCTTTCTTCAACACTTAAGAAATGGATGTTGGCAGTTTGGAAGTTGCACCTTCAACGGAAAAATAAATAGGTAGGTACACATGATTTTTTTTTTATTTATTTGCTCTAAGTATAGCTATAGCTTATAATTGTTTTTTGTACACGATGGCTTCCATTTTTTTTCACAGCTTCATTTTTTTTGGGTCGACTGGAAGAAATTTCTTTAGTTAGAGATAAGCTCGCCTTTTGTGCATTTTTACTTCTCATGTATTTTGTGTATTTTTGTTTTTTGTGTGCAACAAAGTGTTAAATAAATAAATAAAAATATCTTTCTAGAACCCCCTTTTCCCACTACTCGTGACACTTCGTGATTTTTTGCTTACCACTTTCGAGCCTCACGGGTTTAATGGAACACTTAGGATCCAACTTAAAATACCTTAAAATAAATAATATAATACTTACGGCGAATGTTAATAACATTTCTCTAAAGATGGATTTCAAGCAATCTAGATAGCTGCGTATCCGCCGGCCTATCCTATACCTAATTGCCATATTTATCCTGTCCACAGATATGTTATTGGCAAGCGATAACATAAAAATGGATCAAAATATCAATCTTGGACAGCAAGTTTTGGATTAGGATTGATTATTAATATTGGCCGTTAGTGTGTTGCCAACATGAGACTGGTATTTTAAAAGTAAGTAAGTCTATTGGCTACGCTCGGAGTCTGAACATTGGCATTGGCAGATAACTTTTTGTGAAATGTATAAAAATCGTAGAAAATCTTTTAGAATTTAAGTTACTTGATGATTTTTGCACAGGAAAATTAAACTTATTTTAGACGTATGCTATCCTTTTTAAATGAAACATAGACACTTTAGATATGTTAGATTAATCCGGACATGTCAAATTGTGACGTTTTCAATTAAGAATTTTCGGTTAATAGATTACATGTTTGTAGAAATTTCGTATAGATACAGACTAATTTGACATCACTTAAACTGTTTTGTCTCATTCTATTACTTTCGTTAAAAGAAGATAATTTAAAATTAGTTTAGTAAATGCGCAACAAAATTATCAGCAATGTTAATTTTAGTAACAATTTTAATGGAGGTCATCACAGCTTCTTTACAGGGCTGCAGTAGGTTCAAGTGGTTATACAGAAATATAGGGTTGCTTTCAAAAGACCGGCCAAATTTTAATATAAAAACGATAGCGCATTTAAAATATTAGTTGCCAAATTGTAATATTTACTTTTACGAACATTTATTTAAAACTAGCTGCTCCGGCGAACTTCGTTCCACCCGTTCAGTTTGTATGGGAATCATTAAAATATTGTTTTCCCATTTTCCCTGCAACTTTTCCTAGTTTTCTCTTCATAAGAACCTTCTCCTGATAATAACTAACACAATAAAAAAAGAATTAGCCAAATCGGTCCAGCCGTTCGAAAGTTATGCGACACATTTAGCGATTCATTTTTATATATTATAAGATATTCTGCGTTAATACTTCACTTGTCACGCTACATCTTACGTAGTAAGTACGTGACATGACGTCACAAGCCGGCGCATGCGATTGCGGTCGGCGTTTACGTTATAATTTGCATTTTTTTAAATTTTTATTTCTTCATATAAATTTAAAGTGTCATCGATTCCCAGTCCTCTATTAAAATTTGGTGGGTCCTTTGAATGTTACCCTGTATATCTGTAGTTATTGTACGTTATTTAATGCGGTAAAAACCGCTAAAGTGTTTAATTTTGATTTTTGTCTCGAAGCATTTTTCTTTTTTAGTGATCCATTATTTAAAAAAATATTATCTCAAAAATTATCTAAGGCAGGCCTGACGATATTTTGTAAAGCTACTTACTGTACTTTCGTATAAAATTATAAAAGAGAACTTAAGATACAAATAAGATACTTAAAATACAGAAATTGTATCCAATTATTCAATCTGGCTATAGTTAATTTATAAAATAAAAAATACTGAATAAAAATGATGAATACTTGCAATAAAGACATTTAGAGGAAGCCAACACACGATGAAAACGGTGACCACGGTCACCATCATTTTGATCATCTGAAATATAAACAATACATTAGTAGATGTATATTTATTAATTACTATAAGATTTTAGAATATTAAGAAGATAAAATGCATGGGATTAATTGCTCCTCATACCAATCTCTACAAATTGTATATGTATAATAATTTTTGTAAATTAGATTTATAAGGTAAAAAGACTAGCCCGCTGAGTTTCTTTAGCCGAATCTTCTAGATGAGTGTTCGTGTTCCGATCCGGTGGTAGTTTTTAGAATTATTATAGACACTTCACAAGATTATTTGTGTAGATGTAAATAAATATATTTGAATTTGAATTTGATATGAAGCCTCAAGATGAGATTGTTGCTTGGTAGTGGAATAATGATGTCATTTGGGTGATATAAAGCTGTGTGGTAACTACGCGAGACTGATACCATTGTCAATTATTGTTGGAATAGCATACGTCTTCCGGTTTTGAGAGTGAGACAGTCATGTAACGTAATCATGCAAGATGTTTATTATCCAGCCAGCGTTAACACTGATATTTGTAATGTCTATTTCTTATTATCCTAAAATCCGTAGATCCCTTTACTCTAAAAAGCAGTTTAGCGCAACATTTATATAAAAAATATAAGAATTAAGTTTGCTATGTTTTTTATTCACCTAAATCATATGACACTATTTGCCTTAAATCTGAATGCCTTTAGACTTACTTCCAAATTAAACGGGTTATACCTATCAGTCAAGTTTCAAGTGTCAATTTAAGTAAACTTTATATTAAATTCATGTTTGCTATGTATCTATGGAAGTGCCGCATCTCATTACGTAGTATTAATATACTCTTTGCTAAAAAGTTTTTAAGTCATTTCCTGAAAATGGCTTATACGTCAAAAAAATAAGTATTCGTGTAAAAACACCATAATATAAATGAAAAAAAATTCCAGTAACTATACGTTACTTTCTGATATCAATTTAGAACAACATAAATATACTGTAATGCCGTTTTTATAATTAAGTATGTATTTAATTTTTACAATTTATATTAATCTAATATTAATCAGCTTGCAAATTATTGTTTACTAGCTGCGCCCCGCGGTTTCACCCGCGTAAGTCCCAATCCCGCGGGAACTCCGGGACAAAAAGTAGCCTATATGTTATTCTGGGTCTTCAGCTAATTCAATTCAGTTGATTTCATCGTAATCGGCTTTGTAGTTTTTGCGTGAAAGAGTAACAAACATCCATACATCCATACATACAAACTTTCGCATTTATAATATTAATAGGATTTCACAGTACGTTTGTACTTAAACTTTATATATGTATATGTATAGAAATATTAGATGCTCCAAAATATTGCTGCCACAAGTTTATCGCTATCTTTTTCCATTGCATGAACTAGTAGCATGCGCTCTTTGTCACTTCCTACAGCCACGCCGCGCACAGCTATAACCCTGTGTCTTTGTCTACCGCACGAGATACTAGACTCGGACCTCTTTGTTGTACGTCCCCAGTTGCATTAAAATTTAACTTTTTAAAATTCGGCAACCGTCATTCAGGACAGACTTATTACGGGCAACCCTATATCATCGTATTCACAATAAAACAGCGCTTATTTTTATGTTTGGTTAATAGATTAAACAAATAGGTGAAAATAACTACGAGCGAAATACCTGTTTACACCTGGCAACCCAAACGTTATGCCAGGAAAATAATAGGCAACCCTCCGTTTGCACATTCTATTGGCTGTGAACTTTCCGATAGTGTTAAATTTTTTTGTTAAACTCAATGGTGAAATTTAAAAAAAAATGATTTTTCAATTTTTAATTAATTATAGCCTGGCCAAGATTTTATCAGGCAACCCATGTTTTTTACCATTTTTAATAAACTAAATTACCTATCGAATAATTTTTATCCATTAAACAGATAGGTTACATATATATATATGACTACTATTATTACACAAATATCACAACTGGTTCCTGCGGGAGAATTGACCTTAATGTATGGGAGTATAATGATTGAGTAGACGTAGGCCACATCTGGTTTTAGCCTGAAAAAACTTTTCCGTCAGAGGTTTTACAAGTTTGACGTATATGTAGCAACATAATGTATGAACTTTGTAAACCGAATTAATACGATTTTTTATCTCGCAAGCTTATGTGATTGAGTTGATACTTAGCTACATTATTACATGTAGTTTTTGTAAGATAAAAAGTAAGTGAGTATCTTAACGCTCATATCCCCGAAGGAGTAGGCAGAGGCACAACCAGTGCATCCACGACTAGCCGAACTAAGTCTCACCATGTGTAAGGTGGCAAGCCCATCGCCAACTGGACACAAATACAATTTCGGGTAGCGCTATTTTTAGCAGAAAATTGAAAATACATATTGTCGAGTCTTTTAGTTGCCCAACCCGGGACCTCGAAAAGTCAAGTCCGACGTTGAATTGCTAGACCACCTGTTATAAGTTTTGTAAGATTATAGATTTTTAAATGTTAGTATTATTGACAAAACCCTGAAACACAAACATAGCTATAGGTGCGAATCCGAGCAAAACGTTTAAGAAATCTACTTAATTTCAGTTTTGTATAAGTGAGAGCAAAATTAGTTTTGTGTCGAAGCTAAAAAATAATAAAAAAAGTATCTTCACGCCCATATCCCCGAAGAGGTAGGCAGAGACTCAACCAGGGCACCCACGACTAGCCGAAGATACTAAGTCCCACAGTGTGATAGGTGGCAAGCCTATCGCCAACCGGGCACATATCCTATCAAGAGCATTTTTTTTTATTAGAAAATTGGAAAAACCCAAATTATAAATTAAACCCAAATAATAATGGCTAAAGAATAAT
>NJDD01000101.1:131236-155376 GCA_002245505.1 Calephelis nemesis | reverse complement strand
GGCCAGACTAAGTATACTGTATGGCGCCGCACCATTACCTATAAATCAGAAACGTGGCGTACTGCAATATAATCAGTTGGCTATAAATGTTAAAGTATATGGCATAAAAACTATAAGTTAGAAGGCTAGAACTCGACTAGGAGCTGATTCGGTATCTTTTTAGTGACGATCTGGGTAAAATGTGCATCAAATAGCTGTCAAGTGACGTGTTTTATATTTGCTGTGGTGTAGTGGCGTACCGTGGACTAATATACACGTGGGCAAAGTCGCATCGGCAGGCCTCTTTCCGTTCGTTCCCAAAAGCAACCCAATAACCTATATATACACGTTGTTTGGAGTTAACACTTATACTTATCCACTGTATATACACATACACAACTTGTATATACAATGGAATTCCACCAAGTGCCGACGATAGCAAGTATAGATTCCAATAACCTATATTATGCAAAGCGAGTCTAGCACCTTGATTAGCTTTATTTGTATTATGACAATCAAATAATAGGTACTTTGCCATTGGTCGAGTAATCGCGTAACAAAAATCAAAACCAGCAATCGAATTGAGGAACCTCTTTCTGTTTTGCCTGACAGAATCTGCCTTTTGCTAATATTTGTAAAACAGTTTTACTGAAAGCCGTGTTCGGGGTTTATCTGATATTTATTGCTCCAGAGTTTCACTTTTATTTTATACTGTTTCTCTTTTGAAATTTACTCGTTTACAGTGAATCAGAAACAAGTTGAAATTGTTTCATATTTATTCATTCGGAACGAATGGGATGATTTTCCGTGAATTTGTATTTGTAATATTGAAAAAATAAATAACTTGTTTCGGTCTAAGCTTTTACGGGACTGAAACTGCTAAAAACGTCAGTTGTCAGGTCACTTAAGGCCCCATACTCAGTCAGCCAGAAGAGCCAATCCCCGCGCTCCCCCGTTCCATGATTACTATGAACAATGGCGCTCTAAAGTAAACGTCTTAAGCGACAAATCACTATTTTTGACACTATAAAAGTAATTTGAAAAAAAGTATAAAAACTGAAACCCTTATCTTTTAGGTATAGTACTTATCTATGTTTACGTTAAGTCTGGTGTCGATATTTTCATATTTGAAGAACACATTTGCGTTTTGCTTTCAAAAAAGGATTAACTTTTTGTTTTTGTTCTATCAAGCAAAGTGAAATGAGTCGTGTTTTGGAAACACTAGTCAAGTAAAGCATATTCATGTTAATCTTGTGTATTTTTGTCAGCAAGATCCATGATTGCTTTGTATGAAAAAAACAGTAAACTGCTGACGTATTTTAGCGTATATGGCCCCTTAAATGGTAGGTCAATAATTTTTGCTTTTGTTTTATAACAATTTTTCGCTTCTCCTAAAATCTTAAAACTCGTATTTTGAAGTAGGTACCCAGGAAATACCAAACATCGGTAACACGCTTTTTTTGAGGTTAACATTTATTCTTTTCCAATACACACTTAATTTAATACTTTATGATATGCTCTAGCCAACCGGTTTCACTTTTCATAGCATCATCAGGGCTTCATAACTAAAGATAAAAAGTCTTTTTAATTTAATTTTAATTTTCTTTATTTTCCTTTTTTTAATATTTAAAAAGTGTGTTTTTAATTCAATCCATATTTTTCTTTATCTTTAGTTATAAAGCCTTGAAGATGCTGTAAAAAGTAAAACCAGTTGGCTATAGCGTAATATGAAGTATTAAATTAAATGTATAGTGGAAAAGTACAAGTGTTTACCTAAAAAGTGCATACAATGGAATTCTACCAAGTGCCGATGATAACAAGTGTAGATACAAAGTACGTCGTTATTAAATTATTTTAATTACTTTATAGTGAAAGTGTATCTGTAAATTGGTTATGAATTTTTTTCTTTGTTTTTCAAACTAAAGCATTCTAATATCGCATTAGTTCACTGACATAACTTAGTTAAATAAAAAAAGTAACCCTCTAAAAAAACTTATATGTAATGTATCTAAGAGCAATCTCGATCACGTCAGATAGCACATAAAAAATCTACATTGGAATTGGTCTATCCGTTAAACTGATATGATGCCACAGACATAGACACACACCACAAACAAAGAGAGAGGGAGAGAGGGAGAGAGAGAGATAGAGAGGGAAAGAGAGAGAGAAACTTATAACCTTCTTTAAAAAACAAACCTTTCTTTTAGATTGTTGTATACGCATATCGCGGGTGGTCTGTGCTTCCCCTGGCGGTCTTCCGCCCCACACCACGTGGGCTATCCTGGCGTACGTGCAGACCAGTGCTCCAAGCGGCAGGCCAAATTGCAGTGCCATCAAAACACATGTATATTGCTTGCTTTGCTCAGGATGCCCCCATTGTTCTAAGCAAACGTCTCTGTAAATTTGTTAATAGCAATAAAGCTTTAATTAAATGAATATCCATTAAATAAATTTCCCTGGATAAGTCACACAAATTGAATCTAACCCCAAAGTAAGCAAATTATATGCTTGTGTTATGGGTGTTAGTCAACGATACTACACATAAAAATTAAATAGATATACCAAAATAAATTTAATAAGCACCTAGACCCGAAAATGCAAACATCTAAATGTTCAACACTCAAATGCTTGCCCGGCTCGGGAATCGATCCTGAGCTTCGTAGTCGGTCAGTATAGGTGTGTAATCTCGACCAACGAGGTTTTTAAGTAGTATCTTCACAACCATATCCCCGAAAAGGTAGGCAGAGGCATAACCAGGGCCAAACCAAGACACTAAGTCCCACAATGTGATAGGTGGCAAGCCTATCGCCAACCGGACACATATATATCCAATCCCGGGTAACGTTAATTTTGTTAGAAAATTTAAAATATGTATTTCTAATTTTTTGTTGGCCGTCCCGGGGATCGAACCCGGGACCTTAAGAAGTCAAGTCTAATGCCGGACTGCTAGATCACAGAGGCGATTATGTGATTATGTTTTTCCAGTTTATGTAATTTATCTAGTTTTATCTATACACTAGCTGACCCAGCAAACTTCGTATCGCTTGACATTAATGCTTCGACAGTAGCGCAGTCTGTCGGATCTGATGTGAAACATTCCAAAATTAACAACGACTTATTATTAAAAAAATAATTAAAAAAACATTTTCCCGGAGACCAAATTGTGAATCTAAACCATTCTCGAATTCCCTAGAACACGCACAAAAACTTTCATCAACATCGGTCCAGCCATCTAGAAGGAGTTCAGTGACATACACACTCACAGAAGAATTATATATATGTATAAAGATATAATAAATCTGTAGAAGGGTCAATTCTGTACATTGAAAATATTGAAAAAATAAATAGCAGGGGGTGTTACTGGATCGATACCAAACCCAAATATGTGATTAAAAGATTTTTTGTCTGTCTGTCTGTATGTTCAGGCATCACGTGAAAACTAACAGTTCGATTTCGACGAAACTTGGTATAATTATACCTTATTATCCTGGACATAAAATGGAATACTTTTTTTCCTCAAAAAATACGTAGAAAAAAATAAATCTTAATTTTTCAGTTTTATCACGGCAAGACCGACATCCGCGCGGACGGAGTCGCGGGCGGAAGCTAGTTTCTAATAGGATTTTTGATCATTGTACACACATCACATTTTATACACATCTTCAAGTCAAGTCCCCTACGGATAGGCAAAGAGCATCGAGTGCAAAATCTCACGATCCTGGCAGATCTGTCTGCCTTCCACCACATTCATTATTACCCTTTCATACAAACACGCCTGTTTCGGAAACACTTGACACCAACCTTTGGGTAATATAACCTATCAACCTTGGTCATCCCGGGTACCAACATCCATCCACATCCGCATTGTATATCTGCTTTGTCAATCTTTCATCTGTCAATCTTTCCACACGGTCGAACCAGCGGAGCATGCCCTTGATAACTTTACTACTTATCAATGTATTTCAACGATTTGTCTGTTTATTTAAAGTCAAATACTACAACTAATGCTCGAGTGTCGAGTTTTAAAGCAAATAAAACTCAAATAATGATATTATCTATGTATTAATACGTGATGCCAAAACTTTGACCCCTTAGACCCCTTTTTACGAAAATTGCGCGGACGTAGGAGCATAAAATTTGGCACACTTATAATTTATGTGTAGGAGAAGTGCAGAACGCTAATATTTTTCAATAATAATGCTTGTAAAGTACATTATATCAATAAATAAAACATTACCCATACTACCATGCATTTGACACACACAAACAAATGTATTGATGATAACGATAAAATATCACAGATGGCGCACTAAAAAGTTTGGAAACAAAGTAGTTGGTCTTGAGAAATGAAGATGGCTTTCTTAACAATGAGATATTAAAAGTTATTATAGTCGAATTTCGACCAACGGGCGACCATTAGTTACTATTATTAATCATGTTCCTGTGTTGTCATATGCTGGTGAATACGTCACCCTGAAAACTAATCAGATGAAAGACCCAGTTAATTAAACGAACGCGTGTAAATGAACCTAATTATTCTAGTAAAGTGCTTTTCCCATATCAATAAGAGGAATTAGAATTGTCACATTTAGACAACGGAATGTTTTGAGGTTTTTAGGTTTGGCAGAATAAGTTATTGAATGACATTCAAATATATTACGTCTACCTAAAATTGAAACTCGGAGGCTTTGAAAATACCAGTAAAACCATTGCATTTTTTATTTTTATTTTTATTAGCCAACCCAGTAAACTTCATATCACTTGTCTTTTGGCCAATGTTAATAATGTTTCTATAAAGATGGATTTCCAGCAATCTAGATAGCTGCGTATCCGACGGCCTATCCTATACGTAATTTCCGTACTTATCCTGTCCACAGATATGTTATTGGCAAGCGATAACATAAAAATAGATAAAAATATCAATCTTGGACAGCAAGTTTTGGATTAGGATTGATTATTAATATTGGCCGTTTAACAGCTACTGTATAATATTTGATGCTCCGATAGAAGCCCAGTCTGCCAATGTAAAACATTCCAAAATCAACGACTACTTACAAATTAAAAAAAAACAATTAAAAAAACATTTTCCAGTGTACCAAATTGTGATTCTAAGCCATTTTCGAATCCCCTTGAATACACACACAAAGAAATTATCAAAATCGTTCTAGTCGTTTAGGAGGAGTTCAGTGAAAGCACACAAGAAAGATAGCTATATAAAGATATTTTGGGTGTACATACATATCTTCACGCCAAGTTCCTTAAGGAGTAGGCAGAGAGTATCGAGTGCCAGACCTCATGATCCTGACAAACCTGTCTGGCTTCCTTTACATTTTTATACAAACACGCCGACATTAGAGAATCTTGACACCATGCCCGTTTAGGGTTTAATTACGTATATATCAAACACTTGATACTACTTATTATTTCCTTGCAACAACACGAGTGCGAACCTTTTTTTGATTAAGAGTTAAAAAGCTTGTAAAAGTTTAAAAGTCGAAAAGTTTTATTTAATCTAAAAGTTGAGTTTCGCGGTGGCGTATTATTTATGCAGTGAGGTTGTTTTACGGAAAAAGACAACAAACAAGTTTCCTTAAGAAAACATCAGAATAACTTATGGTAAAGGATAAAAAATGTGTGTACCTATTACATATTTGTAGTATGAATTTGGAATATGAATTTTGAATTTGAGCGCCTCTGTGGTCTAGCTGTCCGTCGTCGGACTTGACTTCTTGAGGTTCCGGGTTCAAATTCCGGGTCGGGCAACAAAAAGAAAATTTGATTTTTCTAATTTTCTAAATAAAAAAAAAACGTTGCTCGGGATTATAGGACTTAGTGTCTTCGACTAGTCGTGGATGACCTGGTTGTGCCTCTGCCTAATTCTTCAGGGATATGGGCATGAAGAAAATTTTTGTATGAAATTTTGGATAATTACTAGGACTCATAATGAATTACAATGTATTTTTTCAAATGGAATTAAACCGACTGATGGAGCTTTATTGCGTCTTTACAAACTAAAAAATTGAAAAGAATTCACGTTTCACGCCCATATCCCTGAAGAGACAGACAGATACACCCAATGCACCTACGACTAGACGAAGACATTAAGTAACACAATTTGATAAATTGAAAATATACATCTTTTATTTATTTTGCTGTCCGACCCAGGAGTCAAACCCGGAACCTCAAGATGTCAAGTCCGACGCCGGGCAGTTAGACCACAGAGGCGATATATTAAACTGTTTTGCACACATTTGGTATAAAAAAATATCTGTGTATGTGACAAGATAAACATAAAAAACAACTTTAAATGTTGTTTAATATGTAAAGGTAATTTTTTCAGATCAAACATTAAAGTTAGATAAATCCTTATAACGGAAGTTTAGAAGGCAAATTTAAATTCTTTAATATTTTTATCATCTTCATTAATTTATTTGACACAGTCTAAGCGGGTTCATATAAAACGCTTTCGTTTATCGGTATTTGACTAATTCCAGTAAAAGTTTGCTTATTTTTGGGGTGATAAAATGCTCCTACATAGAGATAATCCCAAATTGTAAAGACTTACCCTAGTTTCCGAAACGCGAATATATTTTAATCAACGATTTATTTCTTCATAGCAGCTGTTAACCATGAGTTCGGTTTTGACTTCTAAACCAAACTCATGTTAAACCAAACTCTGTCACGAAGATACTAATCGTAGATCAAAATTAATTGGTGTTTCGGAAATTGTGGGCTAACTACATATAAATTAATTAAAGCGTAACTTTGACAACTTTGACGGAGCGGATGGGATCTTAACCGCTTGATTAATTATTTGCCGATGTATTAATACTCCAAGCTACTGATTTCTGAATTTTTTGCTACAGAAGCCAAGACTCAGTTGACATCATCGTGTTACAAGAACTGCACAGTTCTTTTAACACAACGATAATATTGAAAATATTAAAAGAATGGCTGGCACGTTCATGTCACTAATTTTATATAAACAAAAAAGTCAACCCTTTTTGCGTATCTGACACTTTGGGTTAACAAATACTCACGTTTAATGCAATTCTGTGATTTTTTACCTCATCCAGGTGCTGATAATATTATCTTAAATGAATTGAATAAACAAAACATAAGTAAATACAGTACCACTATTTAAATTATGCTCTTCGGTTTTACACTTCTTACATTTTATACTTTTGTTTTTAAATTGGCTGACCTGATCTTAATGTAAGTGAATTGATTAATTATGTGTAATAACAACTCTATATAGATATCTTTAAAATGCATTTGGATTTTCGAAGCTCGACAAATATAGCCGAAACGCACAATTTAAATAGTACTTTTATAAATTAATTTTTTGCTCAATTTCTAGTAACGAAATGAATTAATCCCACAATGAGCACCTTTATTTATTGTTGTATGAGTTAGAGCATGTATAACAAAGCTTATTAATACATTTGAATACAAAATAATGTCTTGTTTCGAATCGCTTATTTAGAGGGTTAAGCTGAACGAACTTTGGCAAAAGATTTGGTCATACGATGGTATTATTTCAATTATTATAGCCTTTTAAATTTCCATAATCTTTAAATTTACGAAAAAGGGCATGCCGTTATATTAGGCAAAAATTTTACTTAGCAGCAATTTAGATACAATAATATTAAACTTGAATAAATAGAATACTTACATTTTGCACGATTCGTGCCAAACAGTTGGCCTTTGTATTTGAGAAACGATAAAAATAGGAGCCGCTGTAGCCAAAGCTCCTCCCCAGACAGAAGAAACCACTAATTTCGCAGCTGTCTTTTCCAATCGAGGTCGCAAGGGACGCATAATAGCCATATATCTATCTATAGATATAGCTAACAATGTATAAGCACTCACAAACACAGACACAGCCTGGGCGTAGTTTACCACTTTGCACATGACCGTACCAAAGGGCCAATATCGGAGAATTAACATAGATACGAATGAAAAAGGTATACAAAATAATGTCATTAAAATATCACCGATGGCAAGATTCATAATAAAATAGTTCGTAACTGTTTTCATTCGAGGAGAACTTTGAACTACAAAGCATACAAGTCCATTGCCAATCAGGGCTATGAAGAAAATTGCAGAATACATGGCATAAACGCAGAAATGGAATAGATAAGTCGAGTGGAATGCATCTGAAGGTGTAGTCGAACAAATATCTACATCTGTCCATGTTGTATTTGTTGAATTGTCGTTTTCTTCTTTAATTAGGTCGTTATGTATGATATAATCTGAATCTGAGTCGTCTATTAATTTGTAAGTTGTCATCGTGAGTTATGATTTCATTCCAAATCCCTTCATTGTTAACCTGTAACAAAAAAACATCATTTTAACATAAAAAAAACATTCTCCTATTTTAAGTTTGTGTACAATGTTTAAATTTTAATCGACTCCAAAAAAGGAGGAGGTTCTTAATTCGAATGTTTTTTTGTGTTTGTCACGCGATTATTCGGCTAATAAATAGTCAACCGATTTTGATAGTTCTTTTTTAGAAAGATAGATAATGGTTACCAGGTAGTCTTGTATTATATTTAACATGATCTAACTAGTGAGTTTTGAGGTATACATTACTACTACTACAAAGTGCCTAAATTTTTAACTTATTTTGATGATCTTAAGGTAAGTAAAAAGGTATGCATTATAACTTTGAGTTAACGTAATTTCATTTAAAACCTTTGTAACATGTGTATTTACAATCAAATACACATGTTATAAAAATGATAAGGATAATTTAATAAACACATTAGTAGAGGAGGCCAATAATGAAATAAGTACGAAAAATTAGCTGCAGATGATCAAAATCGCGATATAACAAGTATTTAACAGACAAAAGGCGTTTTTCTATAACAAGGAATATAGACGTAACAGATTCATCGATAAGATTATTCCTTATGGTCCGGTCAATTTAGCTCAAAAAAACAGAAATAACCTTGCTTTAATTCCCAGAAAACTGAAAATTTACATAGATGTTAGGGACACCATTATTATGAAATTGTGAAAAGTCTCCATCGATCCCATGTCTGCAAAATTTTTTATTCAAAGTCAAATGTTGAAAGAATGTTTTTTTTTAAATTCTTCAGCGAATTTTTACAGACATGGGATCGATGGGGACTTTTCCCAATTTTATTACAATGGTGTCCCTAACAAATTTTTGCAAATTTTCAGCTTTCTGGGAATTTTAGCAAGGGTCAATGTCTAAATTGACAAGACTAATATTCAAATTATTCGAACAAGAATCGAAAAAATTTGGAACACAATGTTGACTTAATTTATTTTCAGGTTAGACATATACCCTGAAATTAAAATTGGTTTAATAAAACCGATACCGTCTTATTTATAAACACGGAGTAACTTACTCCAAGGTTCAATCTCGTACAATTCTTTATTACAATGAGATACAGACTATAACATCAACTTAATTTTACTCCTACGTTAGTCCATGTTTATTAATACGACAGTCAGTCCGTCAATTTTGGATTTTACATATTAAAATCTTGAGTTTGGATTGAAAAATCAATTTTAAGTTAAAACATGTCAAGCTCCTACCAGCTTCATGTCAATAAAATGTCAAGATGGCTCTAAGAGCATTAGGGACCACATGGAAGACCATTATCATTACTATAAAACAAAGTCGCTTCCTCTGTCCCTATGTGCCTTTGTATTCTTAAATCTTTAGAACTACGCAACGGATTTTTTATGCGGTTATTTAATAAATAAAGTGATTGAATAGCAAAGTTTACATGAATATTTCATAACCGAGCAATGCCGGGGCTGGCCGCTAATTTTGAATATTTCAAATTAACTCGATTTGATATGTAGATGTATAATGTTATGAGTCTAAGATTATATTGGAGTAAAACGTAAATGACAAAGTTGTGTTTGTAGTTTTCAATATACTTTGTTCTATTTTTATTCTCAGGAACTGCCAACTCGTTCAAACAAGTTATTGTTGAAAGCTTTTATTGAGGTTCACATATCAGGTTTTAGATTTTTTACTCTGTTTTTTAGAAGTTAGAGGGGAAGGTTGGAAACACACAGTTGGACTAATTTTGCAGTGTCTTTCAAACGAATAACTGAAAAAAATGGTTATTAAAACCTAAATGATATTTTTATCTTTTTTTTTTTATGACATTGGAAGGCAAACAAGCAGACGGATTTCCTGATGGTAAGAAATTCCCGCCGCCTAGAGACACCAAAGGTGGTAACGGTGCGTTGCCAACCACAAGCCGGGATGTTAGGCCTCGAGCAAAAGTAAGTTTACCGGCTACCTTACCCTCCGAACCGGAACACGTCATGACGTTATGGCGGCAGGAATAGGTAAGGCGGTGGTACCAATCCGGGTGAGTCGCTGCGAAACTCTACCACCTAGTCAGATGTCACGGTGTTAGTGACGGCAAGCCTATGCTCGCCTTTTACGAGCTGCCTGGCATAGGAAGGCACATGGTCTATTCTACAAAGGAGCCCGGACCAACACGGGGACCAATCTATATAAAAATCTATAAAGTCAATTTAAATCTTTGAATTTAGTCTGTGTTTGTTATTAAGAAGGGAATTCAGCAAATTTACTTAATATGTTTCATAGTACAGTACTAAGGGAATGAGGGGGGAATTCGGATAGAGGGTGAAACCAGATAGTTGTTAATTCACTACTATGGTTATCGCTGCCTTATTCTTACTAGCACCGAGACCCTTGCGTGCGATTGTATCGTGCAGTTGCAAAAGGCGGTGACGACAACGTCTCAGCGCTTGCGTCTATGGGAAAAAAACTAAAATAAAGGTAAGTGATCAAATATTTTGTCAATTTTATCGTATTATCATTTGATGTAAATGTGTACAGACATGGGATTGCATTTTTTTAATGAAATGAAACTTATTAAAGTTACTAAACAGTGAGTTTTTATGATTGAAAGTTCAAACCTAACCTGTTAGAAAAATATTTTCGAATTTGGTGCCTGTGGGGTACAAGCGGAAGGGGTGTTATCGGATATCCGGATTCATCCTGATACAGTGTTAGAAATGAGTTTTATATGTGTCCTCATTATTTTTGTCTTTAATTATTTTATATATGTCTGAAGTAACTCCTTATCTTACGAGTATTTACAGATTCATCATAGCATAACATACGTACGTACATAAAAAAATCAAACAGGTCACAATGGTTGATGTCGGATATGCTTTTAACAATAAATGTAACAATATGAGGCAAAATGGGATATCGACTAGCATTACACAAGTACAATGTTCCTAAGAGAACTTTAGAAGAACGTATAAAGAAGATTAAAGCCAAGAATTGAAGTGTTCCGGAAGTGTCCTGCTACTAAAAATGTGATTTTTCTGATAATCTAGAAGGTCCCGATTATTTGAATTGACCAAAATTTGGATTGAAACCGGACTTGTGGGCTTAGACTCAGCTAGTTGACTCTTGAAATGACATTCAGAGTTTTAATTATGAGCAACTTTAGCTGCAAGGGCGATGGGTTTCAACAAAGCTGTGGTAACATCATGTGGTGGCACGTGAAAGTTGTATTGGACGCACTGAGTCTTAATTAATATTTTATGAACACGAAAAATTGCCAATAATTTGATTATTCTGTGTTTTTATGGTATCTGTATTCATCACATTTAGATTAAATGCCTATCCGGTTTTACCCATATGTATGGGGTGAATTCGGATATTGATTTTTTCATAAAATTGGTTATAGTTCCTACAGTTAAGATTTAATTCTAACAATTCGTAGCCATAACATTACCAAATGTATGCTAAATAATATATGATTTTATTTTTTTAAATATATGACATAATTACTAATGTACAGTAATTATTCCTTAACTATCCGGGGTTACCCCACATTCCCCTATTATTTAAATTATGTACTTCGGCTTTACACTTTTAACTCTTTTGACACTTTATACTTTTATTTTTAAAGTGGCTGACCTATTCTAAATTAAAGCGAAATGACTAATTATAATAACAACTCTATACAGTTATCTTTAAATACATTCGGATTTCCGAAGCTTGACGGATATAGCCGAAGCGCATAATTTAAATAGTACACGTTACTATTGTTCAAAGCAATGGCCTATTAGTTTTAATGGCCTTGTTATGGTGTTTACATAATAAATATCGTTGTGGTTATTCGCTGAAGAGTAGTGAAAGCTTGTGTGTAAACAATGGGAGTCCAAACAGTCGTAATTCTGAGCTGTTTATGAGGACAAGTAACAGCTTCTGGTCCGGCGCATGTTTCACATGTGACATTTATTGCCGTTCTCCAAGTGTTGCTAATGTTTGAAGGTATAGGTCAAAATACTCTAGGACTGTATTAAAATAAATTTATATTCTCTTATTTTAAAGTGTAGAATGTTTTAATTTTGAGCGACTTCAAAAAAAGAAGATGTTCTAAATTTGAATTGAATGTTTTTTTTTTGTATGTTTTAACGCGATTACTCGGCTAATAGTTCCGATCCAATTTTGATGGTTATTTTTTAGAAAGATAGGTAATGATTCCGAGGTGGTCGAATATGAGATTTATATAGTAATATTAAATATAAGTCAAAAATCATTACTATTACAAATTGTCTAAATTTTTCACTAATCTTGACGACCTCAAGATAAGTAAAGAATGTATGCATTATTCAGATCGGGTTTTCTCAATTCTTTTTAAAAAAGTTTACATCATGTTCACATATATATATGATAGTGTTAAGGATAATTTAACAAAAAAAAGACGGGTTGCACTGCGGAAGTGCCGGTAGAAGTGAAAACTTGAATATTGACGTTGTGTATTTTTGATATTTTGGAATGGTTAGAGAATAATTTTGCACAAATTGCTTTAAATATCAGTATGAAAGTACTATCATTTATGTGATAGAATATAATATTCATTTATTGCGCTATCGTACACAAACATGTCAATACGAGTATTCGCGCAAGCGCCCTGCGCCGTCTTACGAATTTTCGATTAGCGTATCCTGACGCGAGTTTAGAAGTTATTACCCAACCCAAAGAAGTGCGCAACGCTGCTAAAGAAGTTTTCACTTCAAAAAACATTAGTAGGGCAGGCTAAGAAGGAAATAAAGAAATTACTCAGGTGCGTTCGATTACGATATTAAAGATACCTGTTTTTTTACAGATTCGCGCACGTAGACGTAAGGTAGTCTGTCTAAATTTATTTGATTAAAATGTAACAAGTTTATTGCATGTCGCCTCTGTGGTCTAGCGGTCCAGTTGTTGGACTTGACTTCATGAGGTCCCAGGTTCGATTCCCGGGTCGGACAACAAAGAGAACATGTGGTTTTTCCAATTTTCTAATAAAAAATGTTTTTCGGGATTGGATGTGTGCCCGGTTGGCGATAGGCTTACCACTATCACATTACGGGACTTAGTGTCTTCGGCTGGTCGTGGATGTCATGGTTGTGCCTCTGCCTACGGCTTCGGAAATATGGGCGTGAAGATACTTATTTTTTTTATTTAATTGCATGTCAATAAGTGTTCATTTAAATAACCTGCCTATAATACGATATTGACATAACGAAGGGTTTAAAAAACACTTCCCCTCTGTTTATTGCGGTAACAGATCATCATCAATCTTCCATGACATAATTCTCACATCGGAAATACATTCGATACGTATATTATATCGATAAAATAGCAGGTACTGTTTTATTTAATTAATAAAATGTCTAAGTGCGAGTCGGACTGCCCATTAAGGGTTCCGTAGTATTATACACTTAGACAGGCAACAGCGTGAATAGAACATAAAAGAAAATATTTTTATTCATATTCACTTTACAAGAGGCACTTGTGACGAGTCTATATAATACTAAAAACTACCACCGGATCGGAACACGGCCACACATTGAGAAGATCCGGCAAGAAACTCAGAAGGATTGTCTTTTTTTTCCTTATTCTATACATATTTATTAGTATTACATCACACGTTATTACTAGTAGTAGTAGGAGATTAGTATGAGGAGCAATTAATCCCAAGCATTCTTATCCTTTATTTATACAAGGTATAATATCCTTTTTTTATACAATTTTACTTTGACACATTTTTTAAATTTATTTAATGGTAAGTCTTTCGTATACATTCGCCCAAAAAAGAATGGCTAACTCTGTGGAAACGGGACACATGCACAGTAAGATTGTTTTTATTCCTCGTATTTACATTATTTATATCACAATTTCTTTCAAATGAATGTAAATTCTTCTGAATATATATTAAATTTTCTTAGATGTACTGGGAAATATTAATTTCTTTAGATTTGTCTTTCAGGACCTAAGTTATAAATTGCTAGTATGGCCCGTGTTGGGTCGGGAATTGCACGGCACAAATTCGCAGCGCTGCGGTCCGACATTTTGTCCGACGTTGCTCCATACAAAATGTAAGAACGCTATCTAGAGGGATTATTTACCCGGCGATGCATCCCGGTGCGGTGCAGTGATTCAAAAGTGTGCGCTATCCTTGAGTTCCGTATCATTAAATATTTACTAATCTTTGGTAGTAGATAAGTATAGATTTAAGATTTACAATAAGAGTTACATGTATTATTTGATTAGATGTCCCAAAACGGTTATAATTTTTCTTTAGCGAAAATCTTTGTTATAGTATCTTCACGCCCATGTCCCCTAAGAGGTAGGCAGAGGCGAGCACCATTTTCGTTATTATAAATCTGGAAAAACTAAATTTTCTTTATGCTGCCCGACCCGGGAATCGAACCCGGACCTCATTCAGTCAAGTCCAAACTTTGTTTCATTTTGTAAAGCTGCTAAATTACTTTGTTTTTGTATTGTCATATTAAAAAGACGAAGTTATATTAGTGGTGTTCGAAAATTCAAAATATTATTATTAGTCTATTTCAAAATCTAATTACTACATCACCTTCAAAGTTTATTATCAGGTTTTATTAAAATCTACATCATACCAGGTTTTAGGACTTCACTTGTTTTTATAAAAGAGGCAGAGTGAGATAAAACGATTTCAGTAATCTGTATGTCATTTTAAAGACTTAAGTATCCATAAACACCCTGCATGTACCTATAGATTTGAAAAAACTTTTTTTAGTTTCAGTATTATGTATAAGGGGTGGCGCCCATATATCACTACATAGCATAAAACAAAGTCGGTTCCTCTGTCCCTATGTCCCTTTGTATGCTTAAATCTTTAAAATACGCAACGGATTTTGATGCGGTTTTTTTTAAATAGATAAAGTGATTAAAGAGGAAGGTTCATATGCATATTTCATAACCGCGCGAAGCCGGGGCGGGCCGCTACTTTTTGTATAAAACAATAAGGCAGTCCACTGAATGCATAATATAAAACAAGTTTCAAGTTATCGTTTTAATAGCTTGCGAATATATCAGCTTTCATATACGGACGGACAGACACAAGAATTCGAATGGGTTATATGGGTTTCGGTTTTTGCTATAGAACTCTACAAAGCTGAGTATTTGGTCAAAAAGTATATGGAGTTTATAATGTTAAGGAAAATACGCATTTTTTAAGTTACGACAAATGATGCATTATAGTGTTAGAAGTGTCTGCACTATTATACACATACATATTTTATTTTTCTATTGAATATGTGTGTGAGTGTGTATGAGTGTTTGTATTAATGTACACACCTAAGAAGATAACCTACTTTATAAAATCATTTTAGCATAACAAAAAAAACTTATTACCTTATAGCTATCTTGCAGGAAAACTAAAAGATATACTAGCCGGCAAACAAAAATTACGAAGAACGCAGTATGAAATTCGGTGAAAACATACAGTACCTAGTTTATTTTGTGGAGCGTAACAGAGAAATGTGTCACGTATCAGGAAACGACACCAAATTTCTCTCATACGCCGACACAGAAGTTTTACCACAAAAATATTACTTCGGGTTAGGAAGAGTCAGGGACAAGGGCTAGTATTATATACTGAATAAGAACATACACAAACACCAGTTATCAATTTACTTGTTGTAATCAATCAAAACGGGGTACAAATATAGCGACGCACCCTCTTATAGGCTTTCATCATAAATCTTCACCCAACTGTGAATATTGTTCTACATTACATAAGACAAGCGAAGACACAATGGTAGTAATCCTGCTGTTCACTAACTAAACTTATTTAAGACTAGCTTCCGCCCGCGACTCCGTCCGCGCGGATGTCGGTCTTCGCGTGATAAAACTGAAAATTTAAGATTTTTTTTCTACTTATTTTCCAGGATAAAAAGTATCCCATTTTATGCCCAGGATAATAAGGTATAAATATACCAAGTTTAGATGCCTGAACATACAGACAGACAGACAAAATTTTTTTTAATCACATATTTGGGTTTGGTATCGATCCAGTAACACTCCCTGCTACTTTTTTTTTAATATTTTCAATGTACAGAATTAACCCTTCTACAGATTTATTAAATGTATAGATATATGCTGTCCTTTTCAAATAAAACAAAAACAAAAGAGATGGAACGTTTTAGACATGTCAGATTAGTCCGACCATGTCAAATTGTGATGTTTTTATTCAACATTTTCCGAATGATTAAACGTCTGTAGAAATTACGTGTACGGTCTAATTTTAAGTAGTAAAAGTGTTTTGTCTCTTTTTGTTACTTTCGTTAATAGAAGACAGCGATAACTTAAAATTAGTTAAGTGACTGCGCAACAAAATTACCATCATTATTTTGGAGTTTTTTTTTTAATATTTGGAAGGCAAACAAGCAGACGGGTTTCCTGATGGTAAGAAATTCACGTCACCTAGAGACACCAAAGACGGTAATGATGCGTTGCCAACCTGAGGCCGGGATGTAAGGCCTCGAGCAAACGTCAGTTTACCGTCTACCTTACCCTCCAACCGGAACACGTCAGCAGCAAGCATTGACGTTATGGCGGCAGGAATAGGTAAGGCGGTGGTACCAATCCGGGCGAGTGGCTGCGAAACTCTAACACCTAGTAAGATGTCACGGTGTTAGTGACGTTGAGCCTATGCTCGCCTTTTACGAGCTGCCTGGCAGGAAGGCAGATAGTCTATAATTCTACAAAAGAGCCCGGACCAACACGGGGATTTATCTAAAGGTAATGTGTATGAAACTAGTATATTTATGTATCAAAATCTAATCTATGTTATTTCCTCGCCCACGCCCCACGCGAACTTTTCCAACACAAACATATAATCAGGATTAGAATAGCAGTTCGTGATGTTGAAAAAAGAGCTTTTAATGAGTTTTCATCTCTGCTAATCTCCCTCGTTAACCCTCGGTAAACATGTTACCTTACCCTATCGCAACATGACAAAGTTATTATGGCGGCAGGAATAGGTAAGGCCTGGGGTTCCACCAGGGCAAGTTGCTGCATAGCACTCTACCACTTCTTGTTGGAACTGACCTATAATTTAATTAATCAGCGCGGAAGGTCTGTTCTACAAGTGCCTGGTAAGTTTTGAAATTTTGCAGCATAAATGGCTGAACTTTGGATTGCGTCCGTTTAGAAGTTCGATTGTTTTACACCTTCAAGGGACAGTAGACCTGCGTATCCTACTAATATCATCATTATCATCATCAACCGGAGGACGTCCATTGCTGGACATATGCCTCCCCCAAAGAGCGCCACTAGTCACGGTCACCAGCCGCTTGTATCCAGCGGCTCCCCCCTACTCCTTCTAATACCATAAATGTGAAAGTTTGTATGTTTGTTTCCTACTCCTTCACGCAAAAACTTCTAAACCGATATTCGTCAAATTTGGCTCATACATAGATGGTTACCTGGATTAACACATAGGATAGTTTTTATCACGAAAAAAATTTCTGTGCGACCAATAACGATGCGGGTAATGCCGCAGGTAACAGCTAGTTTGTTATAAATTTCGGCTTTATATCTCAAGAGGACGAACACTAAAGTGATCTTATAAGTGTACCGTATTTTTCCTTTCAAGTTACGGAACATTTACTAATTTGTTTACTCGTCTTTCTACACTCTATACTGATCTATATGAAAATTTACCGCAAAAGGTCTTTTCCATTCAATAAGAAAGAAGATTCGATAAGGAAGACTCTAGATGTCAATTTATGTCGATTACTCGATGTAAATAATGTAGTGCCTATTCCAAAAATTTAAGGCTGTATTTTACTGTACCTTATGGAGTTGAACAATATTGGAAATCAATATGTTTATAGGTTTAGGAACCAGCTATTTATAACATGTCATCAAGGGTTAGATAAAGTTTCATCTTCTTTTTTTTAAAGAAATGGAAGGCAAACAAGCAGACGGATGGTAAGAAATTCCCGCCGCCTAGAGATACCAAAGATGGTAATGGTGTGTTTACCGACTACCTTACCCTCCGAACTGTAACACGTCAACGGCAAACATTGACGTTTTAGTGGCAGGAATTGGTAAAGCGGTGGCACCAATCTTGACGAGTCGCTGTGAAACTCTACCACAGTAATTTTTTAGTGACAGTAAGTCTATGCTCGCCTTTTACGAGCTGCCTGGCAGGAAGACAGATGGTCTATTCTGCAAAAGAGCACGGACCAACACGGAGAAAAAGTATGAGGAGAATACTTTTAAAACATAGAATTTGAAATAAAAATGATGATTAAAAAGTTATGAAGAGAGGTATTAAAACTCACCCTCAACGTATAGGATTCCTGTTATCCTGAATATCCCATCAAAAATAGAATAAAAATCTAAATATGGTGGGAAATATGGTGGGTTTTGATTTGTTTCCTGATTTTAATACTGAGCTGCATATATTATGCATATCTCAAACCTTATAAGTGGTCTAATAAAAATGTGGAAAAATGCGAAGGAAAACAAATGAATTAATAAAAAACCAGAAAAAATCCAGGAATTAATAAAAAACTGACTTCAAATCCATAAAGTAAAAAATGATAAAGGTTCGATGTTAATTATATACTACCTATTATTTATATGTGCCATTTATTAATAGGTTTGAATTCGATGCCAAATCTTAAACATATAATTATATTATAAGTAAGTATGAAATTGTCTTGACACCTACTTTAAGCCTAGTAAGTAAGTAGTTAGTAAGTAGCACATATAAATTTGTTTTAAATTTTATTATTTTTCTTTTTAGTTTTGAAGTCGGTTTTTTAATATAGTTATTTTTATTTAATACTTATTAGTTTATTGCTGATACGATTTAATTTAATTATCTTATAAGTAAAAATATCTTTATAGCATGGTATTAGTCTATATAAAATATAACCTTACTAATTATCTTTATACCATGTTGCTCAATGCCGATGTGTCTGTAATCTTGTCATTAAGTCACTTAAGTGGATCATTTCACTTGCGAGATTTGATTTAATGTAATAAAAATAAAATCATTAAAAAAAATTATGGGACCAATTCAATTCCAAAAAAAGAATTACGTAAATCGGTTAATATATATATATATATACTGGCTGAATAGAGAACCTTCTCCTTTTTTAAAGTCGGTTAGATACATTTTCTAATAAAAATATAGCTTCTACATCTTTCCATTAAAAACTAAATTTTAAATAAATCTGCATACTAAGTAATTTTTAAAAATTAGCTATCAGTGAATGCGGTAATTAAACTACCTTAGATTTATCGTTGACTGTTGTTTTATCTTGCGTAAAACAACGTTCAAAATGCCCGTTGAAATTATAAAAACCGCGAAGCTGCTGCCAATAAAAACCTGCACAGGTGCTGCACGTCACCCTTTACGTAATTCATTTCCTTGTTTTGATGAATGTTTTGACGAAAAAAGGTTTGAAGTGAAATGGGTAAAAACTTCTAAACTCGCGTCAGGATACGACCTGATTCGTAAGACAAAAATTCGTAAGACGGCGCAAGGGCGCTTGCGCGAATGTTCATGTTGTCATGTTTGTGTACTATAGCGCAATAAATGAAAATTGTATTTTACCACATAAATGATAATACTTTCATTATGATAATTAAAGCAATTCGTGCAGATTTATTTCCTAACCATTCCGAAATATCAAAATGCACAACGTTAATGTTCAGGTTTTCACTTCTGACGGCACTCTCGGAGTGCAACCCGTGTTTTTTTATTGACTAGGACAAGTGTGATGGTGCTTCCAAAACACTGTCAATTTCGTTAAATTTTAACGATCCGCTTTTCCTTCTTATTGATATGAAAATAATATTTGTGCATAAATGACAGTATTTCCGTACTGACAATTAAAGCAATTCGTGCAACATTATTCCCTAACCATTCCAAAATATTAAAAATGCATAACGTTAATATTCAAGTTTTCACTTCTGCCGGCACTTTCAAAATGCAACCCGTTTTTTGGTTAAAAAAAGTGTTCAAGTCACTGAAAACATAGAAAACCGAAATTCCGTAGTGAATTCTTTACGAATACAAATTGAAGATCGTACAAAACAAAACACGAGCTCCTCAAAATGAAAAAGTAATGAGTAACCAAACACATTCGATCTTTTTATCTGTCTAAATCTTAATAAAACCTTGCCAGGTGAGAAAGCGGCAACACTACAGCGAATTTATGTTTTGATATTCTCTGGAACATTTTCCTTTTATTCCGAAGATATTTTTACAGAAAATAAGGCTCAAACTTGTTTGTTAGGTTTAAAAATAGGTCATTCATGAACAAATCATGTTGACGTTAAATTTTATATGAAAGTAAGACCTAGTAGTATAAGATCCGAATCTATACCCAGCTGATAATAGAATGAAACATATTATTTTATGATGAATTTAGTACATTACCAGATTTGTTAAAAATTTAACCACGGGACTTGAATCCTCAGTAGGTAGTTCTAATGGTTAAAGCATTTGTCGGCTTGAGACGAAAGGTTACATGTTCAAATTCTATCTGGGGCAAACTTTTTTTCTTTCTAAAAAAATTATAAAAATTTGTGCTGCAAATTGTGCCCAAGCACAGGGCAAGTGCTACAATAGAAAAAAACCTTGTTAAAAATGGGTTGCCTAAAAATCATGGACAGAATACTTTCTTTTCTTAAAAATATTTTTTATCAAATGTAGCATTATTAAGTTAATCAGAATTATTCTGACCTAAATTATAGGACGTCTTAGATCTACAGAAGTTGTTATTTACAAGGGTTGCCATAACACGTTGATTTAGGGTTGATTTCAACTTGTTCGCAATTAAACAGCCCATTACATGTTGATGTATATATTTTTTTATTATCCAATCAAGTAAAAGGAACTGGCATCAACTTACCTTTTCATACCTGGTAACATCGGTCGATTTTAGGCAACAAAACTTCTACACATCTTATGAGTCTTATACTTTAGCTTAATATGAAATTTTCTTATTATTCTTATGCAACATTTAATACAAAAATGTTCTGCCTAGGTAAGAAACCTAAAAACCAGCTTTTGTACGATACATGTTTATTAAAAGTGCTTTAATAAATCTAAAGGTACTTGTCTTTTTTACGGATCTAGAAATAGATGATGTAATCACATTATCTATTTCTTGACTTTTACCTTTTCATACATGCGAATCAAAATATGAGAAAGATGAACCTTATAATTTGGCGACATTTGAGTGGTATTTTATTTAGAATTATTTGAGACCTAAAATCCATATCGAATTATTTAATAGCTCCATGAGGGCACGGGCTTGACCAATTTTTCTAGATATCTTCTATATACAGAATTCATTAGTCTACACTCTACAGTTTTTGTAAACGTAGGTAGGTATATGATGAAGATTGTGCTAGCTAAAGTCACCAGAAATTTTCTGCTTTTATAAGATCCCACCATTCATAAACTAAAAGTAGTCAGCCTCAGTTTGCATGACTCCTTCCGACACCGTCTACTTTCTGCCGTTTACTTTCTAAGTTACAGGTTAATACTAAACCTTAAAATAAATCACTATAAGTTCTTCGACACATTACTCTGTCTGTTGGTTAAAATCACGTTAAAATACGTTCAGTAGTTGTTAAGTTTTAGATAAATTGAAACTAGTGACGAGGATTTTATTTAACACTAGCCGTCCCGGCGAACTTCGTACCGCCCGCTCAATTTGTATTGAAAAAATAAAATGTTATTACGTTTCCAAACAAATGATGCTTGAATTTAATTAAATAACCACGTTTCCGAACAAACGATGCTCTTTCAATATAGTCCTACTAATATTTAATCTGTGCTATAGTCTATTGCTGTGAATGACATTGACATTCTTTACGCGCGTTTTTTAAATATGCAAAATTAAATGTATATTTTTCAATATTTCTGTGAGATTTTCTTAGTATTTTTTCCGTAAGAACCTTCTCCTAATAATAACAAATACAACAAAAAAAGAACTAGTGAAATCGGTCCAGCCATTCTTGCGTGATGCCGTGACCAAGAAAAACGGGTTTCAACATAGTAACATCTACGTATATTGATACGTGATGCCAAAACTTTGGACCCCTTTTTAGGAAAATTGGCACACTTATAGTTTATGTGTAGTAGAAGTGCAGAACGCTTATATTTTTCAATAATAGTTCTTATAAAGTACATTAAATAAATAAATAAAACATTGTATTTTTTATTTTTTTATTTTTTTAGCACTTGCCCTGTGCGTGGAATATTTTTTTATTTTTTAATTAAAAATATATATAAATAAAAAAAATACGATGCAAGAAACGAAAGTTATGACCATTCTAAAATGTGAATTTCATCTGTAATGATGAACTCATTTGGTGGGTACTCAGAATTGTGTATCTATAGGACATAACTACCCGCGTTAACGGGTTCGAAAGGAATTAAAAATTTCGCCACGGGATTTGAATCCTCAGTAGCTCAATTGGTTAGGGCATTCGTCAGCTTGAGACAAGAGGTTACAGGTTCAAATCCTGTCTGGGGCGAAATTTTTTCTTTCTTTAAAATTTATAGAAATAAAACATTACTCACACTACCATGCATTTTACACACACAAAGAAATATATTGATGATAACGATTAAAGATCACAGATGGCGCAATAAAAAGTTTGGAAATGAAGATGGCGTTCTTATCAACAAGATATTAAAATTTATTATGGTTGAATATCGACCAACGGGTGACCAGTATTATTTTATTATCGTGAGATATTTTGTTTATATTTTTTAAATTTACAATCACTCTTTCCATGACCCCATCCAACTAAGCTCTCTTAATGAGTTTAGTATGGCTGGTAGAGAATGCCATGCTGCAATAAGTCCACCTTCGTACACTGTTGTGCATAAATTTTAAATAAATAATAATAACATACTAAATTTGCTATTTCAGATATGAAGAAACTCAAAGAATCAAACGATTTGAAATAAAAAAAACTTTGCACAACTGTTTAGAAAGGTGAGCGTCAAAACTCAAAACTACAAACGATGCCGATGGGTGTAATATGATACCTGTGAAATTCGCTTGGTCTAAACCAGCAGAATACTGCTGGTTAGTTACAAAGTCAGTGCCGGATAAAGCCCATAGGCCCTAGGCCATTTTGATTATGGGGCCCTCCCTTTTTCAAAAGTATTGTAAAATTGACGGTTATTTTCGCAATTTCAAACATCACTTCTATCACATCAATAAAAACAATAAAAAAACGAAAAAAATTTTTCTTACAAATCATATATTTTCCTATTTCACAAACAATCAAAGATAGTGTATCTTCATAACTCTGCAGTTTAACAGTCTTTAGGTTAAACAAATCAAATATCTTGATATCGGTTACTTATAAAAACATAAAATAAGCTTTAAAAAAGTCATGTAAATTTTTCTTGGGGGCCCCTGATCGTCGGGGGCCCCAGCCCAAGGCCTAATCTACCTCTAGACCTATTGGGTAATCCAGCACTGTACAAAGTTTACTGGTTTGTTATAGTTTGCTACACAACAGTGTTATAGCATACATCAGTCTGCAACAGTTTTATTAGATACTTTATTTACATTGACCTTGCTAGATTTATAAAAGTTGAAATCAGAAATAGATTTACGTCGTGGGTGACGAACGGCTGTTCGTTGATTAAATACTATAGTTTAAAATTCTCAGTTTGTTGTTATATTGTACATGCATCATTTAAATCCAATTTTAAATTGATATATATTACAGTAGCTTTATCTTGTGTAGATCCGGGCTTCTTTGCATAGACTATCTGCTTTCTTGTCATGCAGCTCGTTAAAGGCGGGCA
>NJDD01000101.1:102218-131226 GCA_002245505.1 Calephelis nemesis | reverse complement strand
CTGTCACTAGTACCGTGACATCTGACTAGGTGGTAGACTTTCACAGCGACTCGCCTGTATTGGTACCACCGCCTTACCTATTACGTTCGGTGGATAAAGTAGCCGGTAAACTTACTTTGCTCATGCCCCAAAATCCCGGACTCAGATTGGCAACACAGTACTGTTGGCGTTACTGTTGGAAAATTGAATAATGGATGAAAGTATAACAATACGTTTATTAACCGGTAAAGCTTACAGATAACAGAACATGTACACTGGCGCCATAATATGTGTCAACAATCTAAAACTTAATTTACGTTCGGTAATACTACAATATAGATTTTAATATTTCAACAATTACCACCTTTGGTGTCTCGAGGTGGCGTGAATATTTACTATCGGGAAATCCGCTTGCTAGTTTGCCTAGAGGCCGGGATATTCGGCCTTGAGCAACAGTTTGTTGCTCAAGGCAAGTGTTTACCAGCTACCTCCCTCTGAACCGGAACATGTCAAAGGCAAGCACTAAAGTTATGGCGGTAGGAACAGATAAGGTGGTAGTAACAACTTCGGACGAGTTGCTGCGAAAACTCTACCACCTAGAAGGTGATACGTTAAACAAGAAAGTTTTTTTTTATGATAGACACCAAAGATGGTAATGGTGCGTTGCAAACCTGAGGTCAGGATGTTGGGCCTCGAGCAAAAGTGAGTTTACCGTCTACCTTACCCTCCGAACCGGAACACGTCATGACGTTATGGCGGCAGGAATAGGTAAGGCGTGAGGCGTAATACCCAATCCTTGCGAGTCGCTGCGAAACTCTACCATCTAATCAGACGTCACAGTGTTAGTGATGATAAGCCTAAGAAAATGTACAATGATTCGATTGTAAAAGCAAATAGTCAATCCAGCTTAATTATAAGTGATACGTGTTTCTTTGTTTTAAAATATTTAAAAACATCTAACACCCGTATATTTGAAGAGCCCGTATATTTAATAAGCAAAGCTGTTGTACTACGTCAGCCACGATCAGCATGGCATGTTCCACAATGTATTTAAGTCACCAACCATTACCAAGACTTATTCCACGCATTGTTAACTTTATTAGAAAAAGAAAACACGTTTTTGAACTGTCCGAAACGGGAATCGCACCTGGGCTTCCACATTTATGATCAATGCCAAATTGACGAAAAAACTCTGTATTATTGTTAACCGGAATTTACTCTTTGATACAGTCAAGTGCAACATGAAATTAAAAAAAAACGACGGGTTGTTCGGTAGTGCCGCCAGAAGTGAAAACTTCAATATTAACGTTGTGCATTTTAGATATTTTGGAACGGTTAGGGAATAATTTTGAACGAACTGCTTTAATTATCAATACGAAAGTACGATCCTTTATGTGGTAAAATACAATGTGCATTTATTGCGCTATTGTACACAAATATGGTAACATGAACATTCGCGCAAGCGCCCTGCGCCATCTTACGAATTTTCGATCAGGTCACATGTGCTGACGTGAGTTAAGAAGTTTTTTATATATACCAAAAAAAGGACGCAACGCCGCTAAAGAAGTTTTCAATTCAAAAGTCAACTATATTTAAAAAGGGAAACACAATAATTGTTATCGCTTAATCCAATCACCAATGTACATATTTTATGTTCTGAAAGTCAAAAAACAGCTGAAACGATTTCATGAAACTTTATGCGTATGCGATCTTCTTATTTCATTTTTAGGAAAACAGTATATTTACTCCCTCATCCAAAAAGAGGTAGGATGGTGTACAACCAGAGCACCCACAACTAGTCGAAGACACTAAGTCACGCAATGTGAGAGGTGGCAAGCTTGTCGCTAACCGGGCTGTTAAAAATTAATAAAATACATTTACTCTATGTTGCCTGGCCTGTGGATCGAACCCGTGACCTTATGTAGTCATGTCCAACACCGTACCGCTAGACCACAGAGGCGATTAGAAAACCTCGTAACAAATAAAATACTAATGGTCAATACCAATGTCGCCTCTGTGGTCTAGCGGTTCAGTTGTTGGACTTGACTGCCTGAGGTTCCGGGTTCGAATCGCGGGTCAGGCAACTAAAAGAAAATTGAGTTTTATCAATTTTTTAATTAATAAAACGTTGCTCGGGATTGGATATGTGCCCGGTTGGCGATAGGCTTGCCACCTATCACATTGTAGGACTAAGTATCTTCGGCTAGAGGTGGGTGCCCTGGTTGTGCATCTGCCTAATTCTTCGGGGATATGGGTGTGAAGATACTTACTTATTTACCAATGGTCATCCAGGTACATTTATGGACAAGTTAATAAATATATTTCTATTAAAAATAATGCAAAAAGATAAAAGATAACGAAGCATACTCACTAGTTTATATTTCACGAAGGATTAAGTAGCCTTATCGATTACGTTTCGTTTGCGCCTCTCAAATTAATATGAATGATATTGCACGTATCGGGGAAACAGTGATCAATTTCGGATTTTATCAATAAGTGTTTTTTACAAAAGTGTCTTTTTGGTACAAGGATACAAAGTAACTATCGTTTTGTAACAAGGATACAAAGTAACTTTCGTTTTGTAACAGGGATACAAAGTAATTGTCATTTTATAACAAGGATACAAAGTAACTGTCGTTTTGTAACAAGGATACAAAGTAATCGTCATTTTGGACCAAGGATCTTTGCAGAATAGACCATGTGCCTTCCTGCCAGGCAGCTCGTAAGAGGCGAGCATAGGCTTACAGCAACACCGTGACATCTGACTAGGTGGTAGAGTTTCGCAGCGACTCACCCGGATTGGTACCGCCACCTTGCTTATTCCTGCCGCCATAACGTCATGACGTGTTCCGTTTTGGAGGGTAAGGTAGCCGTTAAACTTACTTTTGCTCGAGGCCTAACATCCTGGCCTCAGGTTGACAGCGCACCATTACCCCCTTTGGTGTCTCTAGGCAGCGTGAATTTCTTACCATCAAGAAATTCGTCTGCTTGTTTGCCTTCCAACATCATAAAATAAATAAAAAAAATCATTTTTTATTTTCAGTTATTGTCATTTTGTTGCAAGGATACAAAGTAATCCTTCATATAAATTTACAAACTTTATTAAATTAAGAACATTAGTATTAGTAAGTAATATTAGTTAGTTGTGTTTGTGTTTTATAATAAAGTCCGAAAATGATCCAACTAATATGCAGTTACGAGTGTCTTAACGTATTACTACTTGTTATTACTATATACTATTTAAATTATGCGCTTCGGCTTTTCATTTTTTACTCTTTTTACACTTTATACCTTTATGTATAAATTGACTGACCTAATCTAAATTTAAGTGAAATTATTAATTATGTAATAACAACTCTACACAGATATCTTTAAAATACATTCGGATTTGCGAACAACCAAATACAGCCGAAGCGCAAAATTTAAATAGTATTACTATAAGGTTGTATGGTAAATCACTCGTAAATGCATGTCAGTTGGATCCTTTACGCTGTATGTTTGTTACTTTTGAACTGAGAAATTAATGAACTAGAAACATTGACGAAATAATCTGTGAAGTATAATCGATGAAACAATAAATTAGGCGCATTAAAACTGCAAAATCCCAACTTATCCAATCCAATATCCAATTAGTCATCTAGTTAAACAAAAAATAAGTTTTTCTCTAGATTTCTTTATATTCCATAATCAAATGAAATGACTGAGAAATCGATTAACACTTTAGATTTATTTAGATTCATACATAACATACATAATACATAACATAATATGAGTTGAACATAATAATCTCATCCTTTCAATCTACTATTTAAATTATGCGCCTTGGCTTTACACTTTTTACTCTTCTTACACTTTTATTTATAAATTAAATATAAAATTTAAATTAAATATAAATTAATCAATTGAAATAGTATACTTTTATTTTTAAATTGACTGCCCTAATCTAAATTTAAGCGAAATGATCAATTTTATGTAATAACAACTCCATGTATATATATGATATGATATATCTCTAAAATACATTTGGATTTCCGAAGCTTGACGAATATATTGCCGAAGCGCATAATTTAAATAGTACTACTATAGATTAAAATAATAAATAAAATCGGATACAAATTACAGTCAAGTTTTTATTTTGTCTTTATTCCTTCTCTCATGGGGACCTCTTATGTAAATGGAATAAAAAGTATTGAATTGAATTGAATTGAATTATTTTATTCAAAGTAAGTATTTTACATACATTTTTTGAATGTCAAATATTATATTATATTATACTATAATATTTCATACATTATAAAACTACAAATATGTAATATTTTAATACTTATACAGTACAGTACTTATACAAAGTAAACAGTAACAGTAGTCTATAAAGACTTGTAATCGTCCTTAGAATATAAAGTACCCGCAAACCAAATTTCATGACGATATCGGTTCGGTAGATTCGACATGAATCGCGCCCTGAAAACATACAGAAAGATAAACATACAGATAGACAGACGGACAGACAATATCATGGTTAATAAATAGAAGTCACTTTTCTATAGTTATACTAAATGTAAACACAGTAAAAAGCATTCAACTATAAAAAATATACAAATAAGTAAATTTGATTAAGTATTCGTAGGTACTAGTTATACCCGCAAGTCACAACTTCAACTTCGTATGCTACTGTTTGCAGTTATTTAAATTAGTAAATCGATATTAATCGTATTAGACCCACAACCTTTCGCATTCATAAATAATTGTACGTTTTGAATTAAATACAAAATTCAAGTAAACTTACAAGTTCATATTTTTTTTATTATTATGATATTGGAAGCCAAACAAGCGGACGGATTTCTTAATGGCAAGAAATCTACGCCGCATAGAGACAGAGCAAAGTTGGTAATGTGCGTTGCCAACCTGAGGCTGGGATGTTAGTCCTCGAGCAAAAGTAAGTTTACCGGCAACCTTACCCTCTGAACCGGAACACGTCACCGTCGCATCGCAGTTTTGTGTACGAGCGCTTATACAGTGCCAAAGAGTAGAACATAAAAATAGAGGGGCAACACGTCGATAAAATCGTCAAATGTGAAAAGTGGCACCTCTAGTAGTTGTCATACATCAAACTCATGTCACTGTTGGCCGCGTCGGATTGCCCCGGCATAGTTGACGTTGCTCCATACAAAGTGTATGCAAGCGATCTTTGCGGGCTATTGCGGCGCCCCGTCCAAATGGGCGCTATCCTTTACTTCCTTTATTATTCGAATGGAGAAGGAATGGAAGCTGCGAAGGTATGTTTGGAGCATAACGCCTTAAGTGTTTCTAAAGAAATAGTGAGTTTGCACTTTTGGCCTAATATAATTTCATCTTCAACCATTTATTCACTTTTCATCTGGTGATGTAAAGATCATTATATTAAGTTATCATCACTACATAGTATAAAACAAAGTCGCTTTTTCTGTCATGTGTCATGTTGTATGTCCCTATGAACGCTTAAATCTTTAAAACTACGCAACGGATTTTGATGCGGTTTTTTTTAATAGATAGAGTAACTCATGAGGAAGGTTTTTATGTATAATATTGCACCCGTGCGAAGCCGGGGCGGGTCGCTAGTTAGTAATAAATTAAATATCACACACATGTACTAGAATTTGTAATATACTAGCTGTTCCGGCGAACTACGTTCCACCCATTCAATTTATAGGGGTTTTTTTTGTTTACTCGCAGTCGAACGGGATAAAAAAAAGTATGTACTCTATATCCTTTTCCTGGTTTTAAGCTACTACCCGATAAATATTCAGCTAAATCGGTTAAGCCGGTCTTGAGTGTAACTAATACGACTTCCTTTTATATGTATACACCTACAAAATTTTGCAATAAAATCTATTAGTCTAAGAAAAATATATTTAGTGTAAGGAAATTGAATGGCAACCGCAGATGTAGGCTAGCATATGAAAAATTCCTGGATTAAGAGAAATTATTTTCTTCAGGGACCGCACCTGGCCACTATAAATCAACGTTTACATTGATTCAAGTACTTTTACCGTCCCGACAGGCCAATATTACATTTAAGCGTAATTACTTTTAGGAATTTCTTTTACAGCGGTTATTCCGAAGTGTCCATATTTTAAATCAAGGTGCCTAGCATTTTTTTCTTAATAACAGTTAAAGTAATTGTATACTTTTTTAGGGTTCTGCTGAATGGCGTAACTGAATCCTTATTGATTTGATGTATGTATGTCCGTATGTTACATACATGTTTCTTTATTCTCAAATTTATACAAAAAAATATAAACTGACGTTAATTATTTAATCGATATCTGAAACCGTTACATTGATGTTCTGAGCTCTATCGTCGGTGCTTGGTGAAAATTTATAATATTAATAATAAAAAGGTATTTTCACGTCCATATCTCCGAAGAGGTTGGCAAAGGCACCGCCAGGGTACTCACGAAGACACCAAGTCCCACAACGTGATAGATTAGCTGTTATACTAGCTATTGTAAACTATCATCTTCCAAGTTGCATTAAACTGCACACGGTGTGTAAATTTTATTAAAATCGGTTTAGTAATTTAGGAGTCCACGGAAAAACACTTCAAAACGTAATTTATATATATTAAGATATATCTGTGGAAAAGTGCAAGTGTGTTTTGATATCAAAGAGATTTCTGTCTTACGGCCGTGTATTTACCATACCTACCATATTTCCTCGTGTTGGTAATGAGCTCTTTAAAGAATACAAGAATTATCAAATATGGTCACAGTATTAGTGACAAATAGCTTTGGCCTCTAGTGCCAAAGCTGTTTGTCACTAATACTGTGACCACAACTATGTAGTGGAGTGGTGCCCTGATTAGTCTGGGTTAGTACCACCTTATCTATTCCTTAATCTGCCACTATCATGATTTGGTTTAGAAGAATAAAGAATTCTGAAACAATTGTTAATTATTTATTCTTAAAACTACAAAGTTGAAACTTTGTTGTAGTTCTTTGAAAACAACATGGACGTTTATAATATCATTTTTTCTTAAAATCAATTGTTTGAAAGATACTTTGATGGTGGTAAAATGTCTACTCCTGAATTTCTAAAGCGAAAAATTTCATAAAATCGTATGCAGTAGATCTCAGTGAAATTTTCAACGAAATTGGGTTGTATAAAATGTGGTTAGCAGTAAAACTTCTACGGCGTCAAAAGCCTACTGTCATCTATTACTATCAGGAGAGCCGTGTGCTTGTTCTCTCTTCTTCAACATAAACAAGAAACCGCAAACACTATAAAAAACAAGTTTTTTTGCAAATAAAAAATTCGTGGTAAAAAATACAATGGTATTTTGTGAAATCTTGTCAAAAATTATTTTATTTATTTTTATTTTGTGGTATCGGAAGGCAAACAAACAGACGGATTTCTTGATAGTAAGAAATTCACACCGCCTAGACACACCGAAGGTGGTAATGGTGCGTTGTCAACCTGAGGCTGGGATGTAAGGCCTCGAGCAAAAGTTAGGTTATCGGCTACCTTATCTTCCGAACCGGAACACGTCAACGACATGCACTGACGTTATGAAGGCAGGAATAGATAAGGCGGTGGTACCAATCCGGACGAGTCAGTGCGAAACTTTATTCTCTCTCTTTATTTTCTTCTCTCAATATAAACACCTAATCTATGCTTATTACTACGGAACCATCAAAGAAGAGTCCGACTTACGATTGTACACGTTAATATCCAAACACCACTGCCATTTCCATTTTATCTCGATTGCTGTAGTTTAATAAAATCGTAGATTTTTTAGTTTTTTATTTTTGGTTTTAACGACTGCGCGTTATTGTGTTTGAGGTTCTATTTCCAAATCGAATATCATCTCCCTGGACCAACTAGATAAAACGCGGCTTAGATTTTAAAATGGATCGTTTGAAAAGCCCGACGAAAATTGGTTCAAAGGTTTTTCAGTAACGTAATACAAAAAAAAAAATGTTTTTATCCTATCCTACTAATATTATAAATGCGAAAGTTTGTAAGAATGTGTGTATGTTTGTTACTCTTTCACGCTCGAATGGCTGAACGGATTTGTCTGAAATTTGAAACACGTATAGATCCTTTTAATCCCGATCGCATAACGGGTTCCTGTGAAAACGCGGACGAAGCCACAGGTAACAGCTAGTTTTTTAGTTTACTAGACTACGCAGTGTAAAAGAGACATCGTCGCTTTCCGCTGTCTGTTAATAAGTGTGTGTAGGACTACCAAAGGGATTTTGATGCGGTTTTTTAATATACTTACTAGCTGTAACCCTTTGCTTCGCCAGCGATTAATTGAAGTGTAAGCTTATATCTTTCAAGTTATGTCAAACTGCACACGGTGTGTGCAGTTTGAGTGCACTAACGTGAATGCCAAAACCCAAAGAAAGAAAAATTAAGCGATTAACGTAGATATAAATTATTATGTAAATAGTGGAGGAGTTTATATGGTCTATTTATTACTCGTTTTTCAAAGTCGGTTTAAAATTTAGTAAATGATAATGTAAAAGTCTATTTGTTGCTTTCCCGGCTAATCAGCTAGTATATTTATAATTTAACAAACCGTAGCAGAAGCTGGAAAAAAAGTGGAAAGGAACAAAAACAAGATAACATAAATATTTTCAATTTGCTCCGGAATTTCGAAGTCAATTGCTTGACCCGTGGCTAACGCTTCGTGAAGCTTTGATGAGGATCACTTTGTTTAGATTAAGCTGAATAGCAAAAGGATTTTCGTTATATCTATTTGAAACGACAGAGCTGGATTTTCCCTTTTAGGGATAATATAACTTTGTAAATGGAAACATCGTTTTACACTTAACTTAGTATAAAAAAGAGAAAGTAAAAAAGCAACTTCACGCCCATATCCCCCAAGAAGTAGGTAGAGGTAAGTACAACCAGGGTACTCACGATTAGCAGAATACACGAAATCCTACAATGTGATAGGTGTTTAGCCTTTCGCCAACTGAGCAAGCAAGCCCCATTTTTAATACAAAATTGAATAAATACAATATCTTTTTGTTACCCGACCTGGGATTATAACCTCGTGGAGTCAAGTCAAGTTCTAAACAGGACCACTAGACCTCAAAGGCGATAACTTTACATAAACAGAAATATCACCTTATCGAGCCAAAGCCTTTGTCAAGCCACATATTTTAACTTAAGAGTTTATGAAGTTACAAGTTATAATGTAAGCGTGAGAAGCTTGGCTTCCAGACGTCTTACAACTTTTTTACAGCTCGAGCCAAATGACTTTATCTGGCCAACATTTTACATAACATTGATTTTGCAATTTCTTTTAAAAAATGGAAATGTAAAAGGGTCGAGTAAAGTGAAGAGGAAAACGGTTGCGCATTGTCTTAGATGACATGAAATAACTCCTATTATTATCATAATCTGAGGCCGAGATGTTAGGCCTCGAGCAAAAGTAAGTTTACCGGTTACCTTATCCTCCGAACTGGAACACGTCAACGGCAAGCACTGGCGTTAGGCCGCAAACTGGATCTCAGCGATTGCGGGGCGGCGGCGAGAGCGGCGCAATCTAACACATAGATTCTTATTGAAGTGAACTGGATGTCAGCGGAGCGGGCAGCGGCGCCCGAGCGGCTAGCGACCGTCAAGCGGTCGCCCTGCGATTGAGTCAACGTAGAGCTTTGTATTTAATGTTTGTCGATAAATTTACGTACGTCGCAGCATTTTACCGGAGGGAATAATTAGTGAAATTTTTGTTAGATCACCAATTTGGAATAGCAAACATTTGAATAATAAAAAAAAGATTATATTATGTGTACGTAGGTTCTAAATTGGACTGTATAGTTCCTACAATAAAATATATTAATCAAAAGTCTCTCTACCCATTCCATACCATATATATAATCCCATACCCATGTAAAATCGTGCAACTTGTTCGGGTATTGTAATAAATAATGCGAATCAAAAGCAGTCGGTTCAAAAGATGGCCAAACCGTATCGACACCGTGCTCACATTAAATACAATACGTCGTCGTCGTGACACGAGCGATCTGGCCGCTGACATCGAGTTCGGGCACAGCTCGCCGCGCTCGCCTCCTCCCCGCTCTCGCCGCCGTCCCGCAAATCGCTGAGATCCAGTTTGAGGCCTTATAGAATAGGTAAGACGGTGGTAAAAATCCGGGCCAGTCGCTGCGAAACTCTCCCACCTAGTCGTATGTGCTAGTGACGGTAAGTCTATGCTCGCCTTTTACGAGCTGCTTGGCAGGAAGGCAGATGGTCTATTCTTAAATGAACATTTTCGATGCATATCGTTTTAAACAAGTTGACGTAAACAGTTTGAGATAAATATGACATGTTTTTAAACAAAACCTGTAGCACGTTTTTGTTTGACAGTTTGGTGATACTCGTACACTTAGACAACCGTCAGGCGTCATAGCTGGCGTTGGCATCAAGCCACCTGATTTTAAAAGTTAGTATATAGGTATTGTTTGATTGTTTTGGCATAGAACTGTTAAAAAAGTAAAAAAATATCTTCACGCATAATCCATATCCCCTAAAAGTATGCACAGGTACAATCAGGGCACCACGCCTAGCCGAAGACACTAAGTCCCACAATGCGATAGATGGCAAGCCTATCGCAAACCGGGCACATTTCCAATCTTGAGCACCATTTTTTTTAGGAAATTAGAAAAACCGTATTTGTTTTTTGTCGACAGATCCAGGAATCAAATCCGGGACCGCATGAAATCAAGTCTAATACCTGGACCGCTAGATCACTGAAATGTTCAATTGTAACATAATGTCTAAAGTTTTCTGAAATCAATTTTATACTCATACTATTCCAGGTGGTATCCTAGCCGCTGCAATCAGCCTCTATGAGTCTACAAACTAGCACCTAACAAATTTTAAGCTATTGCATAGCTTCTATCGCGGGCCCTGAGCTTGGAGACCGAATCCAAAATTTCCGTAACGAAAATGACCTAACACCCCACTCCGACCGGCACAGCAGTAATACTTTTTAGTTTTGCCATCTATCGATGAATAGCGGAACTTTTAATGACTTTTTGATCACGTTTGTCTCTATAATTCAGCAACTGTGGCATTATTTGTATCGGTGTTACTACGCATGCGTAATCCCCCTCGACGCCGAATGCCACACGTCTTTTTTTATGTTTTTATTTACGAACAAGCAACAGGGTTTCCTAATGGTTAGGGATTATCTTCACTTAGAGACAACATAGATGATATAGTTATGAAGCTATCTAAAGGTGGGAACTTAGGCCGCGCTACTGGCTACCCTACCCTCGCACACAAATTTATACAATACAATACAATATTTAACAGCAGATAGGCATGTCGGCAGTTTAACGAATTTTTACTTATTTTAACAGGTGGTTTCAATATTCAAGTTAAAAAGAAAAACAAGTCTACGAACAAAGTTTTGTCTGATCATACAACGCCCGTTTAACTTCTTAGAATTGTGGAAATACTTCTGCTATACTTAAAAGAGTAAAAGCTAGAAAAACTTTAAGAAATTTTTTATTGATTTTGGTAGGAAGGATATCTTTTCGCAACCCCACTTAATATTTAAGCAAAAGAAATCTAGTAGAAGAATGAATACTTATTCCCAAGTATCTGGTAGGTACGAGTATTTCTGTATTCCTTATACATTATACAAGTACTTACGTCATCGCCTCATTACATTATGTAGATTATGTAGGCACATTATCGCCTCTGTGGTCTAGCGATTCAGTTGTTGGACTTGACTGTATGAGGTCCCGGGTTCGAATCCCGGGTCGGGCCACAACAGGAAAATTAGGTTTTTCCGATTTTCCAATAAAAAAATCTCTGAATTGGATATGTGCCTGGTTGGCGATAGGCTTGCCACCTATCACATTGTGGGACTTAGTGTCTTCGGTTAGTCGTGGGTGCCCTGGTATTTTCTCTGCCTATCTCTTCGGGGATATTATGGGCGTAAAGAAACTTATTTACGCCGGTTTAGATACGCCGGTTTTGAAGACTCTTAACACCACATTCGGATAATATCCGAGTGATCTGATCGTGTACCTGACCTTGGTCTCCCCGGATACCTACATCCATCCACATTCGCGTTGTAGGTATATCTGCTTAGTCAATTTTTTATTAGTTTCATCTGTCATTCTTTCCACATGACCGAACCAGCGGAGCATGCCCTTTTGTATTTTAACACCAAAATTTTTTCAAACCCACTCTTCTTCGGATCTCACTGTTACGAATGCGGTCAGCGAGCGTTACACAACAGATTTTCCACAGCGCTCTCATATCGACCACATTTATTCCACTTTCATGTTACACCAAAAGATCACATAGTACAGGTACGTAAATAAAATAGAAAACGGAACATTTAAATACTGGCCACGAATTCAGCTACAGATCCATGTCCTTTTTTCGAAGCTTTTGAACCCTTATAACTTTGGATTAAACGAGCTCAGATAAATAATATTTTCAGGTAATCATTACCTGGTTTAAACTTATTGGACATATAGCGTTTTATTACAAAATGATATAAACACTCGTTGAACACTTGTTAAAACAGGATCTTGAATTAGATTTGCAACCAACAACATATTGCCACGACATCCACGTGTAGCATATTATTAGTTGGATGTCAATTTAAGACAGTGTTTAGATAAACATGCGTCTATATTTTGTAGTAGGGCGGACAAAGTTTTAACTGTATGTTCTCATACTGTTTAAGCCATAAATTAGGGGATTACTGTTTGTATGAAATTTGACAACTATTTTGAACCCTTATAACTTGAGTTTTGTATATACCAGACTAGCTGTTGCCTGCGGCGTTGCCCGAGCGGTTAATGGTCTCACAGGGAAAAAAATCGATATAAAAACTGTCCGATGTGGTAAGCCAAGTTGCCCTCTATGTGTGTGTGCCAAATTTCATGAAATTCGGTTTAGCAGTTTTTGCGTGAAGAGGTACAAACATACAAACTTTCGCATTTATAATATTAATAGGATTAGTAGGATTAAAAAGGGGTTTAAAATATGATTTCTATAGTAGACTTATTACATATGCAAAGTTTTTAACTGTATGCTACGAGTATATAAGATGCTCTTGATATCTAAAAAACACATGTTACAACTGATTTGTGCTCTGAAAATGTTAAAAATTCTGAAACACTGTGACCGAAATATGGTGAGTGAGCTGATATTAGTACATAGGTCACAGAAAACGAAAACAATCTGAAATTGGGAACTTTCATACCCAAAGCATAAGTTCCTCTAACTTATGCCTTAGGGTATAAAAGTTCCCAGTTGATGGTGTCTGTTTTTTATGAATGTACGAAATTTAAGGATAATTCTTAAGTCCTAGAAGGCTGAAATTTTTGTATAAAAAACGATCTTTTTTTTTATGTATAGGATGGCAAACAAGCAGACGGATTTCCTGATGGTAAAAAATTCACGCCGCCTAGAGACACCAAAGATGGTAATGGTGCGCTGCCAACCTGAGGTTAGGGTGTTAGGTCTCGAGCAAAAGTAAGTTTACCGGCTACCTTACCCTCCGAACCGGAACACGTCATGACGTTATGGCGGCAGAAATAGGTAAGGCGGTGGTACCAATCCGGGCGAGTCGCTGCGAAACTCTACCACCTAGTCAGATGTCACGGTGTTAGTGATGATAAGCCTATGCTCGCCTCTTACGAGCGGCCTAGCAAGAAAGGCAGATGGTCTATTCTGCAAAGAAGTCTTGAATGTTATATTAAAACATTCAAGAAATTACAAGCACGACGTTTCTGGGTGGCCATAGAATATATAGACCCATGGCAATATTTAAGAAGATATTCTACACAAATAAATAAATACGTTGTAGTATAATGGTCGTAGCAACTAACGAAATTAAATAAAATCCCATCAAATCAAAGTACCTTCACATTCATATCCCTGAAGAGGTAGACAGAGGTATAATGACCACGACTAGCCGAAGATACTAAGTCCCACAATGTGATAGGTGGCAAGGTACATATCCAATCTCAGGCAACTTTATTTTTATTAGAAAATTGAAAATAGACTTTTTTTTTTCCGATGCGGGATCGAACTCGGGACCTCAAGAAGTCAAGCCTGACACCAGACCGCTAGACTACATAGAGATCCATAAAAAGATTTACATAAAAAATGTTGCCAAGTCTAGACCATATGGCTCGCACTATGAAAAGTTACCAAGTTTCTTAACTTTTAGCGCTTTATCACGAAAATTTCTAACTTTACAACTCTACAAAAGACAAAATATATGACTTGGCCGTGTGGCAAGCGCCACATGGGCTTGAGGTGAAAAATATATTCACCGAACATTACTTTTCTAACGTTATTAATTATTTACACCGGATACTCACGATCTCTTTTTATTTTATTTGTCGATATTTTGGCCTAGTTGCATAGGCCGTGGTCATGACAGGACTGAAAATAAAAATAGATCGTCAGTATCCGGTATAAATTATTAAAAATGTTAATAATACGCGACGATTTAAGTTCAAAATCTTATATTACTTTTCTAGTTCGCTATTATACCATAGTTCTCTTAATGATGAAGTGGCTAAGGCACATAAGGTTAACTAAGCTAAAAAGCTTTTAAAGCTAAGTTTCTTAGGGCCGATTCACGCAGTAAAAGCAGCGGCGCAGCACTGCACTCTCAGTTTGAAATACGTTTAAACTCTATCTATATAATTAAAAGCAAAAAGAACAAAATTCGCTTGAAAATCCTACTCGCTTGTACTTTTTGTAGAGTTATAGTATAGCGTTTAGAGTAAGGGCCGATTCACACCAAAATTACAGAGGCCGTCAGCAGCCGACAGCCACCTGCAAGATACAATGAGGCCGACGAAGCCTAGCGCTGTCGGCCGCGCGCTGCCTCCTTACACCATGGGATTGGTCTCCTCTAACCAATTTAGTTTCTAGTTCGGCAAGCAAACCCGTGTGTTTGAAGGGAAAATAACAGAACTGTTTATTATAGTGCTTATTGCCGAAGAGAAGAGAAAAGAAGTAGGCAGTGAAAAAAGGTAAAAGTCGCTATGGTCGCTCGCAGTTGCGGTGCAGTGCTTGCTTAGGTACTGTTACAAGACGCGTGGCGCCACCACGGGTCTTTTTCAACTACGATGTGCAGCTGGTGGGTCTGCTGGAGAACATGCGTCGCAGCAGAGCCACTTAGAATACAAATTATTTCATGATTTAACACAGGTACAGTTACACGGCGCACACGAACATTAAAACTGATCAATGGTGTCTTAAAATGTAGTACCTCCAGTACCACATTTTAAGACACCATTGATCAGGATTTATCAGGGTGGCTCTGCTCCAGGGCATGACACGAAGTTAGTACTTTAAAAACAGTCAGTTTATGACATTGTGTTACCAACAAATTTCACACATGAAATAGGGCTGTTGTGCCATGTTTTTTTTTATCGATAGAGATAAAATTCAAGCATCTAATGTTTTTTTTGAATTTGTTTCATCCGCATTAAATCGGACCAGTGTTCAGATTTAAAACCAACGTTTGCCCAAATTGGACAAATGTGGTCAGAAAAGGGAAATGAAAGAGTTTTTTACCATGTATATGTTTCACATACAAAGCAATAAATATATGTTGACGAACAATTGAATTGATCAGAGAAGAAACGTTTGCAAAAGAATAATATCAAAAATAAAAAAATATATTATTTTAGTTCAAGCATTTTGCAAGCAAAGCAAGTGTCAAAGCATTTTCTATTCTTTTTCCCAAACAAACTTCACCTCGGCTCTTCTTTTATTTGTGCAGTCGAATTAGAATAATACACTATATAGAATAATAGAATAATACTTTGTTTACAAATAAAATTTTAAATTGTGACGCGTTTCTAAAATCTATCACCGGATTGTAATGCAGCCTCTTGTTGAACCAATAGATATTTGAGTAAAAAAAATCAGCGAGTTTTTCATTTTGGCCATGTTTTTAAATTAGATTTTGCAAATATATTTTCATAAGTAGGTATACCTAATATGAAATAATTCATTTCGAGGATTTTTATTAGCTTCAATTCCTGCGGTATCCTAACGACATTTTTTAAAATAAATAATGTAGTTTTTTAAATTAAGTTTATTTTAAAGTTAGTGTAAATGTCCATCGCATACACATTTCATTGTATGTTGTTTTTTTTGGAAACATATATTAAATCGTTATCTCCTTATGCTTTTAACTACTGTCGCATTCTGAAAATGTGTTAAAAATATTTTATGGCATACCGCTATAACCAAATGAAAGAAATTATATTCACTAGCTGTCCTAGCGAGCTTCGTTCTAGCCGTTCAGTTTGTATGTGAAAAATAAAGTATAATTTTTTCCCATTTTCTCTGAATTTTCCCAGTTTTTCTTCTCAGAATTACCTTTTTCTGTCAATAATTAACACAACAAAAAAGGAATTACCCAAATCGGTTTAGTACCTCGGAAGTTATGTGCTTACCAACACATTTAGCAATTCATTTTTATTTGATAGATAACCTTATTTGTTTGTTTTCTTCCTAACACAGACAATTATTCATGAACAGCAAAAAAATGTAGACAAATTAATCGTCATTGAAATAAATTTTATATGTAGATAATAATATTATTTATCGACAATGAAAGTGTACAACACTACAATTCAATACAAATAAAATTTTAAGTAAAATAAACTAAGAGAATTCATTCTTAATGACTTGTTTTTAAATAATTTATTGCTTACTGGGACAAATCCAATGGAAATTTTGCCAAAAATTTTATTTTTCGTGGTTTATTTGATTCAGATATTTCGTACGTAATCAATCATTTTTAGTGGTATTTTAAAATTACGAAGTAAAAGATCCACAATCAAGTATTTTAAGAAAATTCAAAAATTTCCAAACAAATTATTCTCATCAAATGATTTAACTGACGGAGGGAAAGTAAAATTACATGAAAATGAGGGAAAGAGGAACCGCAAAATCCACAATTATTTCCTGCACATTTTTTTGTTTCTAATTTCGCTAGATTGACAAAAGCAAACATTTTGTATTTTGCTGGCACAGCAAAGGGCGTGAACCAAATCGTCAGACAGTCAATAGTATCTTCTAAGTAAAAAGCAAGTATCTTTACGCCCATATTCCCGATTTGGTAGGTAGAGGCACAACAAGGGCACCCACGACTAGCCGAAGACACTAAGTCCCACAATGTACCTAATAGGTGGTAAGCCTATCGCCAACCGGGCACATATCCCATCTCGAGCTACATTTTTTTCAACCTACCTCTAGGGGATATGGGCGTAAAGATACACGCTTACTTACTTTGGTATTGCTTCATTTCCACAAAAAACTTCTTGTAATAAAAGAAAACATAATTTCCTGGAGTATTCTGTATATTTGCTACCTACGACCAGGAAATCTTTGTTTGTCTTTGTAATCTTACAGAAATGATGAATCCCAATGGTCCGATCGGTCTTTGAAGATTCAATCATTTCGCGTTTTTGATTGGTTGTCATAACAACACTAAAATTAAATTTACTTGTATTTTTTAAGAATGTTGAGAAACTACTGTATTCTATACACATTTTTTGAAGTAAACACTTGTACTTATCCACTATACACATTATTTAATATTTATCGTTACTTCGTTAGTTGAAGATGATGTAAAAAGTGAAACCGGTTGGCTTTAAAGTAACAAAAAGTATTAAGTATAAATTTAAATAAAGTATCCACTATACACTTAGCACAAGTGTTTACTTCAAAAAAGTGCATATACAATGGAATTCCACCAATTGCCGACGATAACAAGCATAGATATTACTGTATTATAGTAACAGCTAGTTGTATTTATAGGAAAACCAAACTTATCAAAAACTAGCTATGCTTGTGATTTCGTCGATTTTAACAAAACAATTTTTCATTAAATAAAAGTAGCCTAATTACTATTTATTACTTCAGATATCTGCCAGTAAAGGTCTTAGCAAAATCGTTCTAGTCGTTTCCAAGATTAGCCGAAACAAACAGACAAACAGACCGACAGAGAAACAGACATTCAAAAGTTGTAAGACAAACAATTTTGGTATATGCATCGGTTATATTATGTTCATACGCATGCAGTAAAAGGTAGTTATTTAAATATTACGAACAGACATTAAATTTTATCAAATTCTATATTCTTTAATACGTTTTTGAAGAAACATAATGTAATGTATATCATGATAATATGTCCTTTCGTACTAATATTATAAATGCGGAAATTTGTAAGAATAGACGGCTGTTTGTTACTCTTTCATGCATTAACTACTAAACGGATTTAGATGAAACTTTACAGGAATATAGCTTATACATCAAAATACATATAAACTATAATTTATAAATAAAACTATAAGTAGAAGCTACTAATTGGTAATTCTTTGCAACGGGTGGTAATCTCATATTTTTAGCGGAGTACACATTATATGATATATTTCTAAAATGTGTTGCAAATTTACAAAAGCTACATTTTCAATGCATTTTTTCATTTTATAAGTTTTTATTTAACACAGGGCTTGAAGAACCGGTATTTTTGGTAACCAGTAGTAATGGCCTTGGAGCAATACTGATACCAAAGGCGTTACCTGTACTATTAGTACCGTTACTGCATTTAGTACCGGTACTAGGTTTAAGGATTTTATACTGGTACTGGTTCAATATTTACGGTACCAGTAAATACATTTGGTACGTAATATTTTTTCTTCAATCGAAGATATCTGTTTTCCTTCTTGACAGATTTAAATTTTACCGATACCTTAAAACGAAAATTGGCAACGGCTCTCTTGTATTTTTCGGGTACCTTTATTTATTAGGGATTTTATTTTGTTAGGGACCGGTATTACGTATACGCTACGTATTGGTATAGGAACAGTACTCGTATAAAAAGTACAGGTACCCACTTTGGAAGCGGTAGTACCGGTATAGAACTTGTACTTTTGGTACCGGTTCCAAGCTTTCAAATAACATCAATGCTTAAAGTCTGTATTTGTCCGGGTGAAATATCGCAACTAAATTTTCAAGATGGTATCCTCAACCGAGCTGTTTCTTCTTCTTCGGCAATATTCTGCTGTCCACAAACTATCTTTTTCAAATCAAACAAAAATCAAATAGAGGTAATATTTCAGACATGTGAGATCTAGTACAGTATAGTACATATAGTGCGAGATAAGCTATTTGGTACGGCCATATGAAATCCCGACGTTTTTAATCAAAGTTTTCCGAGTAATAGATTAAACGTCCGTAGAAATGTTGTGTACAGACTAATCTGACAGCAGCACTAAAAGTGTTTTGTCTCTTTATATTACATTCGATAGCGATAATTTAAAATTAGTTTAGTGAGAGTAGGAGTACATCATTATACTTATTCCTGCCACCATATTGACTCTGTCATGTTTCGGTCCTTAGTGTAGACGGTAGTTTTAATAAGCCTGACATCCGTTACATCACAGGACATTGACACACCTTTAATATCTCTGGTATATATATATGGTGTATGGGATAGGCTATGGTTATTTCTTGTCATTGGGAGAGCAGTGTGCTTTTTCTTTAACCAATCACATAAAATGTTTAACCGAGCAACATGGATCCGCTTCCCAATCGCGTTCGTCAAGATGCAGGGACCAGCATTTTTTGTGAAGAAAATTTGTTTATGAATGGTTACTATTTTTTAGCAAAAGTAGCAAAAAGTGAAATAACAGAATTTTTTAAGCATGTGGTGCCACCAACAAAATATTATAGGTAGGATGAAATCGTCTTAAAACCTTTTTAGAAATCATCCCTCCTAAGACATTCAGCCTAATTCTCAGTTATAACCATATTAGGGCTTATTCATCAGTCTTCGTATTTCTTAAGCCCACTTTTGGTAACATCCCTTACAAACAAAAAGTAAGTAACAAAAATGTCGCTGTTGTAAAAACGTAGGTATTTCTTCAAGTAGATAAATGTTCTTTTAAGGATTTTAAGGCTAATCAGCGGATAGATTTTAGTAAGAAATTCAAGTCGCCTATAGACCTTATTGTTTGGTAAAGGGTTCATTGCTAACCTGATGAAGGATGTTAAACCTATTACATAAAGAAGTTAACCGACCCTTATCCCTAACCCTAATCCCCAAAGCCGAAACACGTGTGTGATAGTACGGATTAGATTTGTAGGGTGTTAATACCATACCGAGGAACTGTCTTAAAAATCTTCCATCTATCATGGTCACGATGTCAGAGATATAAACGATGTGGTTAGGCTTGTTACGTGTTGCTTATGATTTTTAAATAGTTAATGGTGGCCAGCATTAACACGGGTATATCTACTGCTTTTATTTTTATATATGTACATATATGTAAATTAATCGTCTTTATCGTTTATAGCGGTCCGGTGTTTGCGTTAATTTTATAAGGCCTTGCGTTCGACCCCCGGGTTAAGCACCAAAATAAATGTGTGTTTAAACCAAAATAGAATGATTTAATTTGCAAAAAAACTCGACCTTCGTGTAGTGCAGTCGAATTCTTCTGATGACGCTTCGGTTACGACGCGAAACGTACGTTGAGTTTTTAATAGTGTGTGTATTGTTGGTGCTAATAAAACAGTTTAGTAGTGTGTGTAGTTGGATATATTTGGAAGTGTTTGGCTTCTGGTTAGTCCAATTCGTTCATAACGCACCATTTTGCCTGTTTTGTCACGCCATTATACGTATAAATTTTTTTGTCTGTAAATTGGATTTGGATTTAAGTATGGATTTCCGTAAAGTGACGCTTTTTTCTATATTTTTTTAAATGTGTATTTTCTATTTACATATATGATAGTCCTGTTAGTTACACTACTCGTAACATAAGAACGGCTGAACTGATTTCGCTGCAAATTGATGGAAAGGTAGCTTAGAACCTTGAGACTGATATAGGATAGGATTATTCCGTGCGACTCCGAGTCTAGTGGGAAAAACGACACTATTTTCCCCATACAAATTGAATGGGTGGAACGAAGCTCGCTCGAACACCTAGTTTTATGATAAAAGCAACCTTGCTCGGCTTTGGATAACTGCCTCGGTTGGTGATTTATTTGACAACTATCTCAATAAGGGAGTAATAACTATATATATCTAGTCATAGGTATATATATATATATAGGAAGTATGTATATATAAACATATATATACGGGCTAGGAAATACAACAGTATATTTACAAAATATTCCTTCGATTATAGGACCGAGTTTCATCCTCACTTCACACACTTCACTATCCCCGAAGAGGTAGGCAGAGGTACAACCAGAGCACCCACAACTAGCCGAAGACACTAAATCCCACAATATTCCGTCTTATTAATAAAGGTGGACTAAAGTGGGAGTAAAACTAAGTTGATAAGTCTTTATCACATTGTAATAAAGGTACGAGGTTGAACCTTGGAGTAGTTTATTTCGTGTTTAATAAGACGGATTCTGTTCAAAAGCGTCCTAGTTCCTATAGTCAACAAGTTCAAAAACGTGTTAAATAGAAATATAGCTCCTAAATATATGTACCATAGCTCATATAATTCGGAATGACGTCTAGAAAAATATTTTTAAGGGTATATTAGTACATAAAAAATTGCGATTGTTATTAACAAAATAAGAAAGAAAATAAAGGTAAATAGTTTTCCGTTAATATCTTTTAAAATAATGATATTTAAGGAATTTTGTAAATGACGTAAACATTTTTCTCCTATGTTAATTAATATCTATATCAGGTGCGAAATCAGAAATAATAATATATTACCAAAAATTTTTTTTTCATAACATTTTTTAGAAATTTAATTTTTAGTTAGTTTAAAAAAATGACAATTAACAAAATAATTAACTTTAATAATTTTTTTTTGGATATCACAGAAATTTGTTAGCTAAACATACTAGTTAGTTCATACCCGTAGTTTCACTCACATTGAATTAATCTGCTCGTATGTAATATACGATTAGAGTAATCGGTCGCTCATCCATTTTGTTTAAAATTTAATTTTAATTTTGAAGATCACTTCGTGACTGTTGTTTATTTTTATGCAAAACACTTATTAACATAATATTAAATATTTTAAACACTGTGCGTAAAAGTTTCAAAGAGCTTATCCAGCAACATCAATGAGCCGTGTCTGTGAATAATTTTAGGATATACGAATATTGTTTTTTTTTTTCACAATTATCTATTTTTTATGATATTGGAAGGTAAACAAGCAGACGGATTTCCAGGTGGTAAGTAATTCCCGCTGCCTAGAGAAACCAAAGGTGGTAATGGTGCGTTGCCAACCAGAGGCCGGGATGTTAGGCCTCGAGCAAAAGTAAGTTTACCGGCTACCTTACCCTCCGAACGGGAACACGTCATGACGTTATAGCGGCAGGAATAAGTAAGGCGGTGGTACCAATCCGGGTGAGTCGCTGCGAAACTCTACCACCTAGTCAGATATCACAGTGTTAGTCACGGCAAGCCTATGCTCGCCTTTTACGAGCTGCCTGGCACTGCAGGAAAGCAGATGATCTTTTCTACAAAGGAGCCCGGACCAACACGGGGAGAAGTACCCCCAATATATAAATCTCACTGATTTGTTAATATTAGGGCACTCGCGCTATGGATCTTAGGTTCGGAAAACTAGCATGTGCATTGTACATGAACACTATATTACAAGCAACTGTGCTAAAACGTATTATTAGGTATTTATTATATTATCATATTACATTATTATTTTATATTATTAGGTATAAGAATAACATTACTAGTTAACGAAATTATTTGAGTGGGAAGACGAGTTCCGATACGGAAACTACTATTTGTATGGTCTACGTGAAATAATATATTTTTACTATTATTTGCCTTCTTCCCTGGTTCGATCCCCGGTTCGTGCAACAAAAAAAAATAGAAAATGTATATTTTAAGTTTTCTAATAAAAATAACGTTGCCCGATTTGGATATGTGCCCGGTTGGCGATAGGCTATCATGTTGTGTTACTTAGTGTCTTCGGCTAGTTGTGGCTTGTGGGTGCCCTGGTTGTGCCTTTTCCTACCTATTCGGGAATAAGGGCGTTAAGACACTTTTCTTTGCAGGTCGACTTAGAGTATATATATCATATGTATGTATTATTATTACATATAGTATAATATAATTATTACGTATAATATAGTATAATATAATAAAATTTATTTATTTATTTATTTATATGTAATTTGGGGCAAATGGGGCATTTATTTATTTATTTATATGTAAGATGACCTGTAGATACAAATGTTTGCCTACATTCCGGATTTGAAAATAATTGGTCACTTTATATTGAGTGTTTTCATATCTTTAATTTCTTAACTACGAAACTCATGACTTGAGAAAAAATTGAGGGAGACTTTTTAAAGTATATACTACAAAAAGAAATCAGTACGCGTTAACGAGTTACAGCCAAATTTACATTTTTTCTATCTTAATTTTACCTTTCCACCTCAGAACACTTTTAGTGAGCAGGATAAAAAACAAAATACGTGAGCAGGATAAAAAACAAAATACCTACCAGGAAAATTTCGTTACCATCAATTTTGTAGAATTGCCATGAATTACTGTCATGGAATAGACAGACAGATAAAAAAAATGTTAAAAATGCGTTTTGTTATTCAGTCGCCTATTTTTACACATCTGTAAAAAAAATACTCTCTCACAAACCTACATATAAAAAAATACTTAAAAAACTAAAAAAATACACATCAAGAATAATTAAAATAAAAAAAGACTTACTTGGTACTTTTATGTTTTTGCACTTTTAATTAAACACGTTTTTGATAATTCCTACTAAAAGCTAAATTGTAAACTACACTGTATATATCTAATATTTTTAATCACAAATCAATAAAATACACGCGTTTGATTTGGCGTACGTGAGGTTGATATTCAGATTCGACAAAGTTTAATTTACACAAGAAATGCGTACAGAAGCGAGCGGTCGCTACGAAGCGTATTTTCGACTCGGCCTTATATCTACGCCAAAATACAATAGCAGAAGATACGAATTTCAGACGACAGGTTCATCTGTTTAGTGAATGAAAAATATTTTATATGAAATATGGTATGTTAGAAAACATATCTGAAATCGGTTGACAAAACAATTCCAGGCTAGATATAGCTAACCTGGTATTGTGACATAAGTCTACTTTTAGCATATTATTTCTAAACAGTTATGTATGTAAAAATAAGATTAATAAAATAAATTAATTGGCACAAATGTACTAGTACTATTCTGAGGTACGGTTTTTGTTAATAGCTTTATTTTTTACTTCATAAGAAAAAGCTTAGGGCCAATGTATGCTTAACTATATAAAAAATAAGTAAATCAGTAAGTGCAACGTGTTATGTATAAAAATGTTAAGGCCAGAATTTATGTACCCAGTCCACTTGAAACATCTCAACGATCCACATTTGTATTGTGTATTTTTTTTTTGTTCTCAAAACAGATCATTCCGTTTCGTGTCTAATTCGTATCTTAGACCACAAAGAACGCGCAGAATTTAGAATAATTTGCACATAGCTTTTGGTGAAATGTTTTTGATACACGCTTTTTACATTTGTTACCTAATTATATAAGCCTGTTTTCTGTATGTGAGGATGTATGATCGTTTTAAGCTCTTCTTCATTTCATACAACAACAAACAGTAGTCAATCACTTAACGCCAAGTAAACGCAAACAAAATTGTTCAAAGTAGGAAGATTTAATGTTTTTTAGATGTTACTTTTATGTTACATTTCTAATTTGCATAAAATATTTGTTTATACTGTATCCCTGAATGGGTAGGCAGAGACACAAACGAGGCACCCACGACTAGCTGAAGTGTTTATTGTATCTCCACGCCCATATCCTTGTATGGGGAGGCAGAGGCCCAAAATGCGCACCCAAGACTAGCTGAAGACACTAAATCCTACAATGTGATAGGTGGCAAGCCTATCGCCTACCTGTGCATATCCGATCCCGGGCAACGTTATTTTTATTTGAGGTAAGAAAAGTAAAAAAAAGTAGTATTTTTATTTGAAAATTTAAAATATACATTTTTTATTTTTTTGTTGTCTGACCAGGTATCGAACCCGGGACCTCAAGAAGTTAAGTCCGATGCTGGACCATTAGACCACAGAAGAGATCAAAGCGCGAGATATTTGTTTTTAAAATTCTACTTTCTTATGACCGCCTCGTTGGTCGAGTGGCTAGCGTACACGCCTAACTACATCGACCATTCGCGAGGCTCGGGTTCGATTCCCGGCGGGACAGGCATTTGTGTGATGAATGTTTCTGATATATTCTGGTATCTATTTAAGTATTTCTATGTATTACGAGGAATCGTTGATTAACACTTGTAACACAAGCATATAATTTGCTTAATTTGGGGTTAGTTTCAATTTATGTAAGTTGTCCAGGAATATTTATTTATTTAATTTATTTATACTATTTCTATTTTCTTAGAATGCTGCTATTACGACTAAATAAATAATCTCACGTAGGTACAGAACAGTTACTGGCTAACAAAATACAAATTTAAGCACAATATATCTTTTTAAAAGTACGAGTATCTTGTGCTTGTTGTTTGATGATGTATTTAAATATAGTAAGTTACATAAGGAGTTCCTAACCGCTCATCCCGTGCTATGTAAAATTTACTAATTCGGCTGAGACAGATCCAGTTAACAAATAAAGTGGCTAAGCGCAAGTCGGACCGGCCTAAAGGGGTTTCGTACATAGTAAAACACATAGTTTAAACTAAATTTGAAAAAACACCACCACATTTTTTATTACTAAAAATGATTTTTTTAGCATTTGTATGAATAATAATATTTGCAATATCTGAGGATGTGCTAAATTTGTAAAAAAAACAACTGACGACATCTTGTTTAAACCAATTTGCGTTGAAAGCTTACATTAAGATCTAATACACATATTTAAATTATTTTCATTAGTAAAAGATCTAAAAGAAAAGATGTTTCACTGATGAAAGTAGAAGCTATTACTTTATTTTTGTTAAAAATCGTAAAGCCGTGGAAAAATCTAGTTTAGACTTTGTAATCTCATGTTTGAGAATAAAGTGGCTGCACCAAGAATCTAAGCCTTGTCGTGGCGGGGGGCTGAGCAACCGGGGTCAGGCAGTAACCCAGCGAAATCAATTGGACCGGGATGGCTGCTGCTCAGTACACCGATCCGGCCAGAGGGGACACGAGAAGCTAGTAAGGGTGGTGCGTCTACGTGGGGTAACAGCAGTGAGGCAGTTCATCTTACCTACCCGGTCTTACTGGATTTGCGACAGGTACTGGGGTGCCTGTCGCTACTGGGACCTCTAAGTGGTTCACGCTGTGTCTCTGTACACCATTTCTGACAACATGGGGCTCCCTGTTGAGAGGGGCTGCCTGAAGGAGATCAGTAGACCAAGCACCGCCGGGAAAGTGGAAGTGTGCGAAAGCGTCCCCACAGCCCCGGTAGATACCTGGTGAAGGCTGGAGGACACTGTGTTGTATTAGCAACTTCCTCGAAAGTGACAGGTATCCATGAGGATTTCAAAACGTTAAAAAACATACAAGTATAAAACATGTAAAAACATGATAATATATACTTACTAGCAGTTTCACTCAGCTTCACCTGCGTAACTTGGCTTCTACTATATCGATTTGGATGAAACAAAGCCTATATCACTCGTGGATGATGTAGCTTTCGAATGGTGAAAGAATTTTTAAAATCAGTCCAGTAGTTTTTGAGCCTATTCATTACAACCAACCAAACAAACAAACAAACAAAGTTTTCCTCTTTATAATATTAGTGTTGATATGTTATCAATATGTCATTGAACTAAAATAGAGCAGACAAAACGTAGGTACCTCTTCAATTTACATATTTACATAAATACAAACTTAGCGATAGCATATAAGATACGTATCGTCAAACCATACATATTAAGGTCTCGTTTTATATTTGCCTACGGTATCCTAAAAACGTAATTCTCATCACAAGGAGCTTCCAGTAAGAGGCAAAAGTTTTAACGCGTAACATGTCGCAGGGGCCTTTAAGCCTTAATTAACAAGCAAAACTTTCTGTGTACTGAGTACTAAGTATATGCTATAAGAAATATATTATACTGCATGGTTAACAAAATTTAATATTAGTGAAACACGAAAAATAGATGTGAGGCTTTCAAAAATATGGCCCAGGTTCTAAGTTCGTATGGAAACGAGCTCTAGAAAAATGTGTGTGATTGATGAATAATTTGTAAAAAATATGATTGTTGTTAACAAAATAATTGAGGAAAATAGGGCATTAAAGTCATTTTTAATAGGAAAAAAAAACATTTACACGCCTTATCACCAAGGACGTAAGCAGTGGTACAAGTTACAACAGGGGTACCAACAGCTAACCGAAGACGTTAAGTCCCACAATGTGATAGGTCGCACGCCTATCGTCAACTGGCATGGTAATGCGCTTATATTCTGCATACTTTGGTTTTGATATTGATTTTATGAACAAGAGCTGATATGAAAAAACTGACTAGATTTCTCTTATCAGTATACCCAAAATCAAAGTATTTAATCAAGTATACCCAAAATCAGGTATAAAACCTTAGGCCATAAAATGATTGTAGACCGAGGTAATAATTTAAACCAACTTGGTTTAAATTGGGAAACTTAATGCCAATTTCAACTTTAATAATGGCAAATGCTAACGCTAATGCCAAAAACCAAAGTAAAAATAGATTGGTATTTTTTAAATAAACTTTTGATGTTGTGAAGAACATTTTAGGTGAAACGCTATTTTCAGCAAATACACGTCTGTGATAAGGCAGGAGCTTATTTTCTTCAGCACTAAATTAGATTTTTAATAATTGAAGTTTATTTTCGAGAATTATGTTTTTGTATGAAATTTCCTAATCTTTAAGATTTTGTGAATATTGTTCACAAAAGGCAGAATTCTCATGGATGACATTGTTTAGGGCTTTTGTATTTTGTCAATAATTGTAAAATCCTCCCAACACATTTTTCTAGGGCTGCCCCGTATTGGTCCGGGCTCCTTTGCAGAATAGACCATCTGCCTACCTGCCAGGCAGCTCGTAAAAGCTGAGCACAGACTTACAGTCACTAACACCGTGATATCCTACTCGGTGGTAGGATTTCGCAGGGACTCGCCCGGATTGGTACCACCGCTTTATCTATTCTTACGGCCATAACGTCACTGCTTGCCGTTGTCGAGTTCCAGCTAGGAGGGTGAAGAAACCAGTAAACTTACTTTTGCTCGAGGCGTAACATCCCGGCCTCAGGTTGGCAACGGACCATTACCGCCTTTGGTGTCTCTAGGCGGCGTGAATTTCCTACCTTCAGGAAATCCGTCTGCTTGTTTGCCTTTCAACACCATAAAGAAAGCTTTATATATTGTTTATAACAAAACCGTAAAACAAGAACGAGGATCCCTTGATGGTATAAGATAACCGTGGTTTTTTTCGTGTTGGTCCGGGTACGCTATGCATTAAGACCACCTGCCTCTGGGACAGGTAGATCGTAAGAGGCGAACATAGGTTAAATAGGTCACTACCAACAAGACCACAGATGGCAGATTGCTGTGTTGCAATTAGCAAGGGTAGGGCTCAACCGCCTATTCCTGCTGCCATAATGACGATGCCGGTAATCTTGCACATTAGGCCTGGCACCCATATGTTGTATCATCAGGGGATAAAATAAATAGTAGTAGTAGTATAGAAGTAGTATCTTCACGCCCATATCCTCGAAGAGGTAGGCAGAGGCACAACCAGGGCACCCACGACTAGCCAAAGATACTAAGTCCAATAATGAATCGCCAGCCGGGCACGTTTCCGATCCCGACCAACTTTTTTTTTTATTAGAAAATTGGATTTTTGTTGGCCGACCCGGGATTCGAACCCGAGATCTCATGCAGTCAAGTCCAACACCCGGACCGCTAGCACAGTCTTAATACTAACAGTCGGCCGACTCATGTACTTGCACAGAGCAACGCTGGGGGGAACGCGGGGAAGCGAGCGGCAGGGTCGGCGAGCGCAAACT
>NJDD01000101.1:75951-101952 GCA_002245505.1 Calephelis nemesis | reverse complement strand
TTTCGGCATGAATTCAAGAACAAAGGAGTTGGACTACTGGTAGGTAGAATTCTTTATACTGTGCCGCTAGACCACAGAGGCGATAAAATAAATAAAGGCTAAAAAGTATGTAAAGCTAAAAAAGTAATGAAATCATTCGATTCGTAATGATCCTCAGAAAATGTGTTGGAAGGATTTTAGAATGGACATAAAAATTCACTCAAATTGACAACCTTTTCTTTTCTGTAGTCAATAAATAACAGTGTCTTAGACAGGGAGCTTTGAGGTAACTAAAATGCCAAATTAGGAACCTTTGAGGAAGTCTGCTGGAAAACAAGGATCATAAGTTTTTATTTGGCTACGGGAAAGTGATTTTCACTACAACGATCGGAGCTGGTCCTATTATTAATCCTGAAATGTCCTTGTGTATATTGAACAAAGATAAAGCCCTGTGAAGTTGTAAAACCGTGAGGTTGGCAAAATATTAGTCATTCATTCCAAAACAAGGTGTGTGCGATTCACACACGATAGAAGTGAAACTCTCTATCTCTCTTCTCTCGATAAATCTCTATTAATCTCTATCAATGTATATCAATCTCTATCAACGTATATCAATCTTTATCAATCTCGATCAGTGTCTATCAGTGTCTATCATTGTCTATCATTGTCTATCAATCTCTACCAATCTCCAACAATCTCGATCAGTCTAGATCAATTTCTATCAATCTCGATCAATGGATATCAATCTCTATCAGTCTTGATCAGTGTCTATCTCTGTCAGTCTCTCTCTATAAGAGACATAGAAAGAAACATGCAATAAACATAAAATAAATGAATGAGATGAATACATATAATCCGACACATTTTTGTATTTGTGTCTCTTACCTGTCGTTTTCCCGTTGCATCCTGTTTGAAATCACAACGATTCTAAAAAAGTTTCACTTCAGAAATTAACAAAAATAATATTTTTTTAATATCAATTCTTTAATTGATGTGCCGCTGCAAACATATTGTCTCAGCTAATGACTGTGACTGTCAGGTCTCAGAAGGTATATTTGTAAGTAGCTAATTTCACTCCTGTATCTCCAAAGAAGGCAGAGGTACAACTAGGATACCGATGATTAGCTGAAAGTACTCGTATCTTCTTAAATAGTGAACTTACGTAGAACCGTGCATATTTGACGAGTGAGTAGCAGATATCGTAGCGGGATGTGACGACCTTGTCGCTCGCTGATGGTAATCTATAGGTAATTAAGAGTACTCAGAAAGGTTTCAGATACTTTCTATACCATGCAGCTCGTAAGAGGCGAGCATAGTAAAAGTCATTGAAGCAAACGAATTTCCTGAAATTAAATAATACATAAGAAATATACGTAGCGGAAAGAGTGCTAGTTGACAACTGACCGCCCTTCAGGTGCCTTACTTTAGCACAAGCTAAATTTTGAGAAACGATTCGGAATCGATAGCACTTCGATCTATTAAAAAACAGAATTAAAAAATATCCGACGCAAAATACAAAATGCATGGTTATAACGTAAAAAAAGTATAAAATTGGTTCTTACTGATAAAATTCTCGTGCCAATCAATGATCCTTCCCGTACTCCTCTGAAACGGCTTGACCGATTCTTATGAAATTTTGTGAGCATATTGAGTAGGTCTGAGAATCGGCCAACATCTATTTTTCATACCCTTAAAAGGCCCGTACCCCTAAGTAAGTCACCCGACTTACCCCAAATTTTTTTTCTAAAAACACATTTAAAAAATGTAGCCGAACAACGTCTGCCGGGTCAGCTAGTTTTATTAAATTATTTTTTTAAATGTTAATGAGCCGAACAACTTCACAACTAAACAGTAACAGATATTTTATTCATGTTTAGTATTTTCTTCTGATAATTTTTTTATTGTATTTAATCAAAGGCAAAATGCTTTACTTCAGACAGCATTTTAACTTGTGTTTCCACCTCTGGCTAACAAATGGTCTACTAATTTTAGCTACGAAGGATTCAAATTGTGTTATAAAGTGTTTATTTCATCTGCAACAGAAACTTATTACTTTTTTATAGAAGACAAGGTAAACGAGCAAGTGGGTCACCTGATGATAAGTTCGTTTAAATAAAATGATCTATACGTTCAAATATTTAGTGGAGTGCCTGGACCATTCAAAACCGTAAAACCTCGGATTAGTTATATTGAATGAATTAATATGATCTATGTGGGATATTGTTTTTTAAACTATAAATTGCAATGTTTACTCAATTTTTTTTATGCACTCCATTTTTCCTTTGTTTAAACATATTGTTAAAAAAAATATGTTTGACAATATATTTTCACTTTAAACAGTTTTAAAATAGAAGTATTAATCTCGAACAGGTAGAAAAACGTGGAGGGGAGAGCGGAGCGACAGCTGCTATGTATAATAGAATTTCTCAGCTAGTTTAGTTGCAAGTAACAATTGTTCAGTGAATATTGTAAAATAATAATTTGTAATAGTTCAATATAAAAACGTCGTCTTCTACGTCTAAGATTTTTTTTAAATCTCTAGTATGAATAAAGTCTAGTAGTTTTTGAGTTTGTTTGATATAAGGCTTTGAGTGTTAAACCAACTGGAGACGCCACTCATACTCTCCTCTTTGCCAAAGGATATGGCATATATAAGACTAGTTGTCGCGCGACTCGCATCATATCACTATACACTGTCGCCGCCGGTCTCCGTGACGAAGACCTCCGAAGACCAAGGCAAGAGACGAGCCGCCACTGATTACAACTCCTCCATCAAGTGCTCCCAGTAACCAGAACGCAGCACCAAATCGAAGTACGGTGTCTCGTATACAGCACTTCTTGCTGGCGTTGTAGGGAACAGTCCAATCCATTTAAATAATGATGTCTCGGGCTGAGCACTCTGCTCGGCCCACAGAGCCCGGTGAATTTGTAAAAACCTCGTGGTTAGCAACAAACTAGTCATTCAAAAAAAAGAGACTCGCACCGCTTGTGTTGTCATACTGCGCAAGGATTGTTTTCCGCCTAAAAAAGGCCAGTATTAGAAATATCCAAATGTCTAAATCATAACTTTACTTTTTTTAAGAAAAAATATCTTATTTGTTTTCTTAGTTAAAATGGTTATACGATCTGTTTAGTCTTTGTCTTAATTTTCTGGAGATTTTTGGTTTTTAGAAATGAGTTAAAAGTTATTTGCTTCAAAATAAAAAAAAAGTATCTTCACGCCCATATCCCCGAAGATGTAGGCAGAGGCACAACCAGGGCACCCACGACTAGCCGAAAATACTAAGTCCCACAATGTGATAGGTGGCAACCCTATCGTCAACCGGGCACATATCCTATCCCGAGCAACATTTTTTTATTAGAAAATTGGAAAAACCCTTAAAAAATATTTGCTTCAAATTGGAAAAATATTTGCTTCAAGTTATATAAAACGCTTTAAGAGTGTTTTGCCAAGATTGCTAATATTACTGTCACTAAGTTATTATTTCTCCCAGTACTGACGTAAACTTTTTCGAGTTTAGAATGAATTATTTAATTAAATATAGGTTCTTGAACATTTGCAAAATATGTATCAAATTTATAATCAGTTTACTCAAGTATGATCTCGTGTCAAAATTCCAATCTCAGAGGAAACCCACTTGAGTTTTTGTTGAATTTTATCGTAATGCTCTTTTACTCTTTCTAGTGTTTTGTTGGCTTAAACTGAACTAAAACTAAACTAAAAGTCTTCCCCGTGAGGACGAACATAGGGTAAAGAGCATGACATATAGAATGTGCAGAAGCTTCAGAATCAGAATCAGAATCAGAATAATCTTTATTCACATAAACCATACAAGTGGTATTTGTGCGCGTCGACGTTTTTTAAACTACCACCTTATTTGTTTTATTATGTATTATTATTATTATTGCTTATTTGTTATGCTTATTTACTAGGGTTTTTTTTACATTATACCTGGTACGATAATGCCAGTTACTTTCACCTGATTGAATAATAAAAAATATATCATAGCGATACATACCTGTGCTGTTTTATTGTGAACACGTAGATATGCTGTTGTCTGTACTTTTGTTATACTGTTGTTGCACTGTTTTTGTACTGTTGTACTGTTTCTATAAATTTTAAAGAACCCCAACCCAATTTAACCCAAGCACAGGGCAAGGGCTAAAGTAAAAATAGCTTGTTGTACAGTTGTTGTCTGTAATAAAATCGAAATAACTATGTATTAAAAAAAAAATCAATTAAAAATATTTTTCCATGATTTTTGACCAACCAATTTTCAATATGATTTTTTAAATCCGTTTCATTCTATTATCAGCTCAGTGTAGGTCAATGTAGGTTCAGATCTTCTACTAATAATCCACCGTAGTTTCTAGTTCTCAGGAGTGTTTTGTGCTTGATGGTGTCTTTTAAAATCAAAAACTTATCTGAATGAGTAAACTTGTAACATAACATTTTAGTTAATAGTTTTTATGGTATTAGATAACGAAAAAGTATTTGGCTGTCCTGATAACAAGAGACAATCTTGACCTACAAACACCATATGTTTTAGGCGCGTTTCTTAGGATGTTCTTAGGATGTCTTTTATTTAGTTTATATTGTAACTACTAGTATTGAAAAAAGGTAAGCCCACTGATTTTTTTTTCGTCAGATCTTCTCAATGTGTGGCTGCGATTCCGATCTAGTGTGGTAGTTTCTAAAAGTGTCAAAGCGCAAAATTACGAAGGTCCACGTGTATAAAGATTTTTCTGATCCTGTTAGGCCTATTGTGCTAGACCACCGGCTACTCTCCGGACTAGAATATGGTATTGTCATTATGGCGACAGAAATAACTAATAGGTGGATAACTTACTTTTGCTCAAGGCCTAACATCCCTGCCTCAGGTTGGAAACGCACCATTACCACCTTTGGTGTCTATAGGCGGCGGAAATTTCTTACCATCAGGAAATATGTCTGTTTGTTTGCCTTCCAATATAATAAAAAAAACTACCCGGGCAAGTTCTCCTACTCTACCGCCAGTAGCCCATGACATCTATGACATCTATGCTTGTCTCATACGAACTGTGGCAGGCTGTGCACAGTAGCAGATGCTGTACAAAAGGCCCAGACCAACACGGGGAAATTAATAGATTATACATTATCAGATAGGGACGAAACACAAAACCGTGATGCAGCGCGGCACTATTCATTTATTTTAAACAGAGTAATAACTTTTATTAACAAAACAGCAATAAGTTTCTCAGCATGGTTCATGGTAGAGACACGTCTATGACGTCGCAACGCTGTAATGCAGACCGACGATTTCAGTGGCGCGGTGCCGCAACGCGTTTATGTATTTTGCCCCTATCACACCAGCTGATAACCGCTAATAATAATAGGACTCTACAGCTAAACATTTTTCTAAACTTATAAAACTTTGATTCCCAAATCCACAAATAGCTATTATAGCTATAATTCCACAAACTCACCCTCATTTCACCCCACTCATCACTGATAAAGATTGATTACTATACTAACATCAACCTGTGCATGACCTCATATTTCTGGTTACAGTTAAAAAGGGTCGAAAGGTCAGGGCTGCAATATCGTATCAAGTAATGGCTATATGTATGGTCAAATTGTAAAAGAATTTTGTCTGAATTTTAACCGTTGGCTGTTTTATTGGCTAAGGGATTAGCGTACACATTTAACGTAACCGACCAGAGGCTCAGATTTCGATTCCCGACGCATGCACTGGCGTGACCAACATTTTCTTTATTACGTATATATGCTTACTCATTACTTGTTTGGGTGTTAATTACATTTGTACTAGAGTACCAATTCACTTTTTAACACACAATCAAATAGAAACAAAAATAATTTTCCGTGTAACCACATTTTTTTACTTCTTTCGAGCATGTAAATATAAAGTTTAAATAATTGAAAAGTATAGTACTTAGTTTATTACCGCACAATCGAGACCGTCATAAGACAGACAGTCATAAGCCTTTTAATGTAAGCTTATTCACCCCAAACAGATAAGATAGAGATAGTTTTATATAAGATAATAAACATTGTTTATATGCCAAAAAAATAAGGATATTGATATAACAGATATCTTTGTAAATCTAACATTGTATGATAGAAATTGTCCTAGTAATTTTTCAAGGACTGTGGCTTTTTAAGTTTCCAGTGTTCCCTAGTTATAGGCTGTCATGGTGAACTCCATCCTCCTTCCAAGAAGAAGAAGCAGTCAAAACCATGACATGACTTTGACTAATGACATATAACTTATACCTTATGACTTGAAATGACTTATGACTGTTAAAAAGAATTTATCAATACGGAAGACGTGGCAGCATGGCCTAAAGGTCTTAGCCGGCCTTAGAAAAGGGCAAATTAACTTAAGAAAACCGAGCTTTGGCGCTATCGTGAAAGAATTTGGTCGTATTTTTTGTAATAATTGAACTATGTTTAAATTGTGAGTAAATTAGTTAATTTAGATGGGATCTAATTTTATTCAGATAAAGTGCACAAGTGAAATGTTTATGAAGAAATTAGTGTATCGTGTATTTCACCGCTGCCGTCAAATCTCACTAAATTAGCTTGAGAAGCCACTGCTTTTCTCAAGACCCTGACAAGATTTTGTATATAGTGACTTATGACTGTTAATACGAATGAATTAATACGGAACACATGTGATCAATGATTGTATAGGAATTCATTAATACTGAAGACGTGGTTGCATGGCCAAAAGGTCTTAGCCGGCCTCAGAAAGGGGCAAATTAACCGAAAAAAAAGAGTTTTGGCGCCATCGTGAATGAAGATTGTCGTATTTTTTTCATATTTATTGAATTTCGTGTTTATATTGAGTGAAATTTGTTAATTTAGGTGGGAATTAGTTTAGTTTTGTTCAGTGAACGTGCACAAATGAAATTATCATGAAGAAATTAGTGTATCGTGAATTAAAAAAAATATTTATGAAAAAAAAAAACTAAAAGAGCTGGTGACTAGGTATACCTACTAGGTGATCTACATATTATTTTCTTCTCATAATTCGGAAAAATAAAACACTGTACACAATCATTACGTAACATTTATTTCGTAACCTGCCTATTTACATGTGTTTGAGTGAAATGAAACATTTTATTTGCCAATCGAATGAAAAAGAAACATGAAAACACATGAAATGAAATATAGGCTGAAAATAAACATACAGCTTTAACAGTTTAAAAGAATTGCGAACTAGGTAATTAGATTTTTTATTTTAATGTAGTAGGTACTCGTGATATTGGTTTAATAATCAAACTTTTGAAATTATCGTCACAACGATAAAAGCTGTTACGATTAGAAAACGAAGAAGAGCAAAGCAAACTTAATCGTAAAATTTCAATTAGACTTTTTTTTGTAGTTATTTTAAATGAATTTTTCATTTATTTAGGTAAGATTAACGAAGCGACTCGTAAAAAGTTATTAGTTTATTTTTAACTATCACTGTGACCTTGGCTAGCTATTTTTTTACGACTCACACAAGTCGCTATCATCTCTTTATCTATTTCCAAAGAAATAACTAACGTAGTACTCGCCACTGTCGATTTCTGGTCTAAAGTAGAGGCAGGCAAATTAACAGACAAACCTGAAATTGGCAACGCATCTTTACCATCTTTGGTGTCTTTAGGCGACGTCCTTGATATAAAGTACATTTTTGTTATTGACTGCCTGACTTTTACAGCTTAATTATTTTATTTCTAGAAGCAACCTCGGGTAGCAATCATTATTAGTATTCGTCTGCATTGTAACCGTTTTATTAATCAACACGGAGTAAAGTACTCCAAGGTCCAGGCTGGTGTCATAGTCCTTACTATAATGTGACACAGACTATAATCTCAATTTAATTTTTCTCCTACGTTAGTCCACATACACATACTTTTATTATAGTATAAAACAAAGTCGCTTCCTCTGTCCCTATGTCCCTTTGTATGCTTAAATCTTTAAAACTGTGCAACGGATTTTAATGCGGTTTTTTTATTAGATAAAGTGATTGAAGAGGAAGGTTTATTTATATATTTCATAACCGTGCGAAGCCGGGACGGGCCGCTACTTAATTAATAAGACTGTAAAGCACTAGTATTAATCAGTTCCAAATCAGCTGCGGTTTAAGATAAAATACGCGTCATGTTATTATTATATAATAATTTAACACATTAACAATTCACCCTTAGCATCAACAGATGAACAGGTGAAGGGATTTACATGAGGGAGTAACAAGCTCTTCTTTAGTCGATGCGAATTAAGCGCTTCGATGTTTAGCGACGTTTCGGGAATCTTCGAGAAAATCAGTGGTTATGCAATATTCAACCCCACATAATTAACTCCCTGCTTGTTAATCGATTGATTAACGAGAATAGACATGATTAAACGCCTGACATAGATAGTAATTTAGGTTAGTGACTGATTCCTGACAAAGATTTTTATAATAGATATAGAAACCTTCTAATCGCCTCTGTGATCTAGCGGTCTGGGTGTTGGACTTGACTGCATGAGGTCCCGGGTTCGAATCCCGGGTCGGCCAACGAAGAGAAAATTGGATTTTTCCAATTTTCTAATTACAAAATGTTGGTCGGGATTGGAAATGTGCCCGGTTGGCGATAGGCTTGCCACCTATCACATTGTGTTACTCAGTGTCTTCCGCTAGTCGTGGGTGCCTTAGTTGTACCTCTGCCTACCTCTTCGGGGATATGGGCGTGAAGATACTGCTACTACCTATATCTAGATCAATTAAACTGAAAATCATATATTACACGACCGCCTCCGTTTGTCGAGTGGCTAGCGTACTAGCCTTACTCGTGTTCGATTCTCGACGGGGCAGAGATTTGTGTGATCAACATTTAGATGTCTGCGTTTTCAGGTCTGGCCATGGGCGTATTTATTACATTTATTCTAATAATATTTTTAATTTTAAATTTGGTTTTTCTTTGACAAAAATAGCAGATAACTTGTTTAGATTCAATTTGCCCGGGGCTTTTGTGTAAATATGAAGTAATAAGTTTATGAAGTTGGTTTTATGAATAATGGTATCATGTCGTCTATTTTAGTATGAGTATACTAAGGAAATTTATTTACAGATTGATTTCAAATAAACGTTATTACTACTTTATTTGTACACTGTATTGTAAAGCTGGATTCTGTTTTGGTAACCGTAGATTTTAGCTTAACATAGACGTGTCACAAGGGTAAGGGTTTCACAGTATTAGAAAAAACCCTTAGTCAGTAAAACTTACACGACCGTTGATTTGGTGTGTAACTTAAATTTTTGTTAGCAAAAGTGAAGTTACACGCTAGATCAACTGACGAGTAAGTTTTACTAGTAAGGGGGTATGTACAGGCTGACATTTAAAGTACTAGCCCAATTTTGAGAAATGATTCGGAATCGATAAATTTTAACTTTGAAGTAATTAAAATTTACAAAAAAAAAAACATTTCTTATTTTTTTATCTTACGCAAAATAAAAAATGCATAGTTATAACGTAAACAATGCATAAAACTAGCTCCTGTCGACCGCAGTCGTAATCAAAAGCTGGTGACGTCATTACTAGCCCTAGATACTACATAGCGTGACAACAAGTCGCATATTTTTTGCGGACTGATTTTAAATTAATGTTTACAAAAAAAGGGTTAACTTTTTGATTTTTTTCTATCAAGCAAAGTAAAATGAATCGTGTTTTGGAAACACTAGTCTTATAAAGCATATTCATGTTAATCTTGTGTATTTTTGTCACCAAGATCCATGATTGCTTTGTATGAAAAAAACATTAAACTGCTGACGTATTTTAGCGTATATGGCCCCTTAAGCAATTACCTAACATTAACATTCGCAACAATAATTTATTATTATTTACAACTTGTTCCCTTTATTTATACGTTTCTATAATGATAACAATGCTTCTCAAGTTTTGTCAATTCTTACCATTAAGTCCCTGTATGTTGGTCTTTCATGACCCGATAGATTTTTATTTTGCCATAGACTAGAGGCAAACTCTACTTATAGAAAATATGCGTGTCTTTTATATCTTAATTTACTTATTTACATCTTTCAAACTTGGAAAAACTATGAATAGACTTGAAATTATTTAAACTATCTTTCAAAGTCAAATTTTAAAATTGCATAAAAATCCGTTCATCTTTTTCATCATCATCATGAATTCATGGAAAATTCATGGAATCATCTCTTTGCAAGCACTTTGGATGACGTCTAGACACGTCTGGTGTTTTTTTTATGGCTTAGCAACTTTGTATACGTATATTTTAGATTTAACTGTTAATCTGATCACGGATAACTATACACTTATATGACTTACGATTGTAGTTTTCCAAATTGAAAACAGTATTAGAAATAGACACGACACATATTTTTATTCGTCTTCAAATGAAATAAAGGTCATGTGTTCGACTCCTATACTTTATTTTGTCATAACTGAACCGTTTTAAGCAAATTTTTTTTTTTGTAAGAGTGTACTTTCAAGAAGGTCCCATTTCCACCCATTCACACCAAGCGTGTATGTAATGATGGAATCTCAGGTGAAATCGAAGAAAATACCACATTCTTGTGTAAATAGATGATTTACATATTGAAATTAAAGCCGGTTATTGGCAGTTTCACTTCGACTAAACTCTATTACGCATTTAAAGCGCTTCGAAAGTACAAAAATAATAGAGAAAGATGATGAGTGGGGTAATGTCATGTTAATGTATTGTATTAAGATTTGTCTATAAAAATGAATTTCGAATTGTAATTGAAACAAATGGATTGCGAAAACATAGTGATCGTATTGTTTTTATATTTGATATTTCTTTTCCTTGGAAAATTTCCAATTATTCATATTTTTAAATGAAGAAACACCTGTACTATTTTACGTATTTATAATGTATTTGTATATATGTACTTATAATGTATTAAGTTACTTGCGCCTAAGATGGCCCTGTTCTTAAGACGGCCCATTTTCAACATTTTCTGTTCTTTAAAGTTTGAAATAGTTTAACATTTTAGAGAACATGGTAATAATTTAAACTTTTTCAAACTTTTAAATATATAAAATATTTCAAATGTAATTGCAAAATACTTAGGCGCGTGTAAGAAACTTATTTAATAAAAAGTTTACCGATTTCGCTTATAAGCATTATCAGGGCTAAAACTTAGCCTATTAAACAATATCTTTGATTTGTAAATAGAAATTCATTTACAGTCAGGATATTTGCAAATTAAAAATATTGTTAAGTTCTTAGTTTAAGTTTCAGCCCTGATTATGTTGTTAAAAGCGAAAGCGGTGGGCTATTTATAAAATAATACATTATAAGTTATACGTAAAATAGTAAAAGTGTCTCTTTATTTAAAAACATGTGTGTTCTCTTTGGTATCCAGTATCGTCTATATATCTATTTCATCTTTAGGCCTTCTTAGTAAGAGAAGAACATTCTGTCTTACGTCGTAGCACGTCGTAGCGCGTCGCGGTACCTCGCGATGTCGTCTAGTGAATTCTGACGTTGGTCGTAGTAGATTTCTACGATATGACGTGCCATCGTGAGCTGGGCCCTAACTATGGGTTTACGGCTTGTCACGTAAACTTTATTCGCTACCGACTCTGTAAATTATTTGTATGAAAACTTTGATTAGCGCCTCTGTCGATAACTAAGAGGAACACAATCAGACCAAAAGCGTCATAGGTTTCGACACGTAACCTACCGGACGTAATCTATACTAACTCATGGTAAGGGATCTGATGCCATATCTCACTGGTACAAAGTTTTCAATGGCTAGATAAGGCCACGTGTGCAACCGTTGAAGATATTGTATATGTTTGGTCAAAGAAAAGATCAAAATATAACAATGTTAACGATGAAGATGATGCTGGTATCTTTGCGGCAGAAATAGAATACAGTAGTACCAATAAGGACAAGCTGCCACACAACTCTTTGCCACCTAGTAAATATAGACTCTACTGACAGAATAATAATTCAAGCACACGAGAAAACAAAATTTGGCCCAAAATATGCAAATATTTTGTCCATTGTCCGGTTACTCTTTGACAAAACCATAAATCCGAAAATGAATTTTGCTCATTGTCCTAGATTTACTGCAAATAACAATGGGAATATGGATTTAAATTTTTGTTCACAAAAAGTAACCATATTCACGTTTTAACACAATACGTATATCACCGTCATTTTATAGGTTTGAATAATAAAATAAAATTAATTACATTGTGATGATAATATGGTATCATATATTTGCAAATAATTCACATACATTAACAATGAGTATCGAGCATCGCAGACAACTGCTGAAATACAACAATGGATGCATTATACAACATATCTCATTATTTAATTAATATTATCCACACATATTAACATTGTAAAAACGTCCGTAGCTGTATATTACTTTCGACCACCTCGCTGCACGCCACGCCTAACTCTACCTAATTATAAAACGATACGAGTAAATCCAAGTAGGTAATCGATACATTTCTCCGATAGTAAGTATATTTTAGTATCAAAACTTTGAAATGAAGTATTTATTGAGTACCTAGGTATTGGTTAAAAGTACTCATATTACTAAATTTTATGGTTTACGGAAATTAAAGTAATGGATGTTTATCTTTTAAACGTTTATCGTAAATTGAAGTTTCTGATCGCATCAAAGGTTGAGACACGGTATCGAACAGAAAATATCGATACTATACTCATGAGTAGTATCGATAAAAAGTATCGTTCCCGTAAAAGAATCTACACAAAAGTATCGATACCTCAAAGTATCGATACCTCAAAACGTCGAGGCCTTCTCTCAAGCATATGTTACGCTTTATGTTAATTCATCAATTTTAGCCCGAAAGTATTGCCTGTACCTTCATTTAGTTAGAGGAAATGAAATCAGGAATCAGGAAAGGCAAAAAAATCTAAGCACGTACAATTACAGGTTACAACCAATGAAACACAAAGTACCAAATTAAAGAAACCGGCAACGTACCGGTATCGGGAACGAAGCACAGGTGGCGTTGATAATGTTTCCAGAAGCATGGACGTATTATAATAACGGGACTGAGCACTCCGAGCTGAAAAGTGAGGCAGAGAGATCGATAAGGGAGGTAGTGTGTCCCTTTCTAATAAGGTAACATTAATAATACCACCATGAAAATAATGACTTTATTCAGTCTGACAGGCATGAAAGAACTAGACATCCTACCTCCGTTGTCGACCTCTCACTCTTACATCTCGTCCTCAATTCAATCTATTTAAAGTGTAAGTAGAAACTACACTTTAATGCATTAGCATATAGTACCATTTTTGAAAACAATTTTTCAGAGTGCTCAGTCCGGTCATTATAATACGTCAATCGCCATAAATTGCAAAAAGAAAAAAAGTAATTATTCGATACGACACCTGTTCAAAAGCACTTGTTAAGTAAAAGTATCGAATACAACGTATGGAGTACAAAAGTATCGGTATCGAAAAGAAACCTACTCGATACTATAAGGTATCGATAATTCCTTCGTGTCCCTAATCCTAGGTATGGTTTTGTGAAGTTAGCAGCTCTGGCAGTTGACAAGCTTGTTTGTCTATGCCCGAAGAAAGTTTAACCGGAAGATGTTGACTTTCTTGAGCAGCACCACGAAAACGGATGTTTTTTTTTATTAATTATTTTGAAGGTGACGTTTTGTATTAGCGCGTACCCGCGACACTCATGGTCGGGAGTAACTCAAAAATTATTATTTTATGTTAGAATATTATTAGTACTTTTCAAGAAGGATTACCAATACTTGTTACGGTTTTCGCACAAAATTTTCCAAAAACGGTAAGATACTAGTAAGTATCGATACTTGACAACCAATACCAGTATCGAGTGTAAGTTTCGATACCTACGTGGTATCGTTCATCCCTAACTCCACCGACTAACCGCGAGACTCGGTTTCGTTTTCCGACGGGGACAGGCATTTATGTGATCAACATTTAGCTGTATTTCCGGGTCTGGTTGTTTATTAAATTTATTCCAGTATTTAAATAGTTCTATATATAAGGATATCATTGACTCATACCCATAACACAAGCATATAATTTGCTTACATCGGAGTTAGGTTCAGTTTGTGCAATTTGTCCAGAGATTATATTTATATTCGTATACATCGGATACTATTGTACATCAGATACCAGTATTTGCAATATTCACATACTATTAATGTATCTGTTGAAACACAACAATAGATGCATTATACGAGATAATTCTTGAATGTGACGTAATATAATTAATATTATCTCCACAAATTAATATCGTGAATACGTCCGTAGCAGTACATTACTTTTGTGTTTTAGTAATAAAAATTCAGACGAACTTTGAAGTTTCTGAACCGGAAAATATTGTTTCCTTGAACTCTTGCCTTTGTGGATCTTTTTAAGCCGTGGAGCTTGTTGTGAAATGGATTCAAGAGGTGTTTTTTTTTGAGTCGACAATTTTTACCCCTTTTTAACTAACTCCAAAAAAGGTTCTCCATTAGACGTTATGTTTTTTTTTGTCTGGTATACGATTACTCGATCAATAAAAACGCGATACAGATGGGTTTTTTTTAGAAAGATAGGTTGATTTGAGGTGATCTCATTTTAATTTTATCTGATCCATGTGATGGTTTCGTTAATGTTGACGACCTCAGCAAATTTGAAATCGTCAAGTTAAGTAAAAAAATATGCATTTTAAATATAACTAAAAAATCACTATGTATTACAATGGTGATAAAATTTATGTTAGACCATTTCGAAATCGTTTGCTATTTTTTGAAAAAAGAATTATCAATTTGCGACGTGGTTCACAATGAAATAGTTGGAGTCGGTTTTTTTTCAGTTTTCTTGAATTATTTTTATTACAGATAGCCAAGAGCGATAGTAACTGATCACCGCCCGGTGACCCTTTAGATGTGGTGGTCAATTAATTAAAATAACGACGGGGTTGCACTCCGGGAGTGCCAGCAGAAGTGAAAACTTGAATATTAACGTTGTGCATTTTTGATATTTTGAAATGGTTAGGGAATAATTTTGCACGAATTGCTTTAATTATCAGTATGAAAGTATTATCATTTATGTGGTAGAATACAATATTCATTTATTACGCTATCGTACACAAACATGACAACACGAACATTCGCTCAAGCATCTGCGCCGTCAAAACGAAACAGCTGTTTTCGATGCGCAGTAGAAAGAGAGGGGGATACTTCCTCTCCTATGCCACGTCGGCTGTTTACTCTCCATCGGTCTTACGAATTTTCGATCAGGTCACGTGTCCTGACGCGAGTTTAGAAGTATTTACCCATTCCAAAAAAAAATGCGCAACGCCGCTAAAGAAGTTTTCACTTCAAAAATCCAGGCGATATTGTCAAATAACAGCGGCTGCCTGTTTGACTCAATGAGCTAGTGTTAAGGAATTTTCTTATAAATCTAATCTAAATGTGAACGGAGAGATAGTGCTCGCGCAGGAACACACGGTCTAGTATATGATAATGTAGTTTGTCGTGTAATCCGACTTTTTCTAAAAGATGTCCCCTTTTCCAAAGTATCGCCGGTGTTATGTCGCTGACTCCGGCATTTGCATTGCGTGTGTTGGGCCATAGAGCCATTAACACCAACCATCTCTGTAACAAAGGAGTCAATTTATATACACAATTTGAAGCATCACTATTATGAATAGTAATATTGTTATAAATACAATTAGGGCAACTCCAAAGGTGCGAACTAAAGTTAGAATCAGCAGTAATACTGTTGATTATAATTTTAGTTAATCTTACGTAATGTATTCCGAAGTAACTAGATTAGCTACATGTTACTAGTAATAAGAAGTAACATGCTAACATCTGAAAATTTAACATAATAAACAGTATGGTAATTCTGCAATGCGCTTACAAAACTAATTTTAAGTTATATCTATCTTTTTTCAGTGAAAGTAATAGAAAGAGACAGAAAACATTTTTTGCTTTCAGATTAGTTATACGTTACATTTCTACAGACTAATAATCTATGGTTCGGACAACATGAAAATACGTCACAAGTTATTATATTTCGGCCAAGTATTAAGTTCCATCTCTTTTAAATATAGCACACCTACACTTAAAATAAGTTATTAGTAGTTATGACATTAATGTAAGCTTAATTACAATGTTAAGTGTGTTTATTTATACAGGAACTCCAAGATAATCTTAAAATTATTTTTTTTCCTGTATTTAAAGTAATTTTCAGCAAAAAATGTTATTTAAAATCAATTTAATTGAGTCAAGGTTGTACCAACAGAAATGCTATTATTATCTTCTTTACAATGAGCTTAACGTTTATGTAACATTTAGATTAAATACACGATATCAATTCTTAGTTTCAGGAAAACTTAGGTTCACTAATATAAGCGATTCGTTGCAGAAAAATACCACTAAGCAATGTTTAGGATGCTAGTGACACAGACCGATTGACAGAAAAGCAGTTGCCAAATTCTAAATGGGAGAAAATAAATCTATATTTACATAAAAATGAATCCCCATTTCGCTTGGTCAATCCATGTCGCTTGAACTTATGTACCAATTTTACTTTTTTGTGGTATTGATCATTTGACAGAAGAAGGATTACATGAAGAGAAAAGCCGGGAAAACTGCAGGGAAAGTGAGAAAAACCACGCTTCAATTTTGTCCATACAGACTGTTAAGGAGCGTTTAATTACGTAACGCAATATTTGAACATTTTAGACCCAACATCCTCCACTTGTAACGGACCGTAACGTTTTTCTGTACCCCCCCCTCTCACTCTCTAAGCGTTATGTAACACTCAAGCGACCATTTTTACCCAAAAGTCACAACAAGTTATATTACAGTTTTTATCCTTAGTATTACTTTACTATACTTTCAATTGCCTTTGCTGTACTGCTAAATAAAATTTATGTTTATTTATATTTAGTAAATTAATAAACAATCTTTTAATTAAAAAAAAACAATGTTACGTAACATGTAAGAAAGGCCCTGCTCTTGTAACGCATCGTAACGTTTTACGAGACCCCCTCCCCCAAATTGCGTTACGTAATACTTGAACGCCCCCTTAGTAGCTGTTAATATCAAGCGATAAGAAGATCGCCGGATTGCCTAGTCATAAATAAATCAAAATGTAAAAATACAATACGTTGCTACTGATCGTGATGTAATATAGTTTTATTGAAAACTTCGTAAACGTGCTTTCGAATAATTTCATCAGATCAACACGCAGTTATCAAACGACAGATCCAATTATTTTATGTTTACTTGGAAGATTTAGTAGTAAGTAAAATAAAATTACCTGATAATGGAATACCTTCGCAGAGACTTGATCGAGGACACGCTCGGTTTGCTTCAGCATTATTTATGCACATCAAATTCGCAAGTACCTTATAAATAAACCAATTTTTTGTTAATTGTAACATTGGTAGAGGTTCACCAATCAATCGTCAGAACTCAATCATGGTAGAGGCACACTTCTGTATTGATATACAATACAAAAGTGTGCCTCTACCATGATTGAGTTCTTATGCTCTTGACTTATAAATAAACCAATATTTGTTAATTGTAACATTGGTAGATGTTCACCAATCAATCGTCAGAACTCAATCACGGTAGAGGCACACTTCTGTATTGATACACAATACAAAAGTGTGCCTCTACCATGATTGAGTTCTTATGCTCTTGACCTTATAAATAAACCATTTTTTTGTTAATTGTAACATAGGTAGAGGTTCACCAATCAATCGTCAGAGCTCAATCATGGTAGAGGCACAATTTTGTATTGTGCCTTTGTCTTTGTATATATATTTGGGTATTATACAAATGCCGGCCGCGTTAGAATTATGGAAATTGATGACTGTATATTTTCTAGGTATGAGTGTTTATTAATACGTTTCAGTATTTCATGTAAGTATTTCCCTGAATATCACTGATTGAAACAATTCCACAAGAAAATAATTTACTAACTTTGAGATATTTGTTATTATTATTTCAGATATATTTATTTATCGTTCTGTTGGCCTCTGTAAACTTATATTCTATAGCTAGCCAGGTTGACGCACTTAAGAAAAGATGAAAGTGGAATGAATTTCCGGCAAAATCGAGCTGAATATCTTAGGTTAAACACTTTTTTTGAGGAGCCTTAGTGACGTAGGGATGTCCATAGGTGATCATTTCCATTAGGTGATCCACTTGCCCGTTCGTCTTTTATTATATACATTTATATACTGTTCGAAAAACGGCTTCGTCTCCGTAGTACACCAATGTCAGTATCAGTATATCAGTGAATATTTGACAAATAATATCTGTCTTTTACTTTTTCTTGTCTTTCGATAAATAATTTTGATAATTTCACTAATTTCTGAATTGGATTTTGTACATTTTATTGTGCTGATTGTGTTGACGAGTGACGGGTAACCCCAAAATGATAAAAATAGGATTGATGTCCTCCGACGATGACGTGTGTGGAATATAAAAATAAACGCGGCATAAATATTCAACATCGACATTTGGAAACAGATAATTCGCTAATTTTGTCTGCGTAGAGCATTGTCTCTGTAGCATGAAATTTGAACAGTTTGATATATATTAGGAGCTGTTAAAATTAATATGTATAACTGTTTATTTTAATTTATTTTTTGAAATACACATTTTTTTTATTTACGCCGTCTTACAGTACTATTTTTTGGAAAATAAATAAGGAAATCATTTTCACGTAATCTTAACGATTTTTATTTACATACGAACGAATTTTATTTATATATTTAGAAAAGTTATTGACTTAGTCTTGCTAAGTGCTACGGTTCGACTTCATTAAATAAAATAATACTCAAAATAATTGTTTTTTTGTGTAAAAGTTCAGCGCAAAAGAACACGTCACTCCCGGTGGTAAGAGATAATCATGGCCTAAAGATGTTAGCTGTCAGCTGTCCTGGAGCTAGGGTGTAAGGCCTATTATGCAAGGTATCGGCTACTAACGAACGGATCGAATGTGAAATGAAATCGAATAGCAGTGTTGTTGGCGGCAGGATTAGTTGAGACACCTTTTTTATACTACTACTATTCACATTAAATGTTAAAATAATGTCACTAATTAAAAGGTCACATTTAATGAAATATCTTATTCGGTTGAGAATAAAGATTCACAACGTGATTTTCCATAACTTTTCGATTATCTTTCATTTAGTGAACAAAATTTATATTATCGTGACGCATAGTTCTTATTTTTTTCAAAACCATTCTAATTAATAGCTACAGATAATTTTACTTAAAATGATTTAAATGTCGGCAGTTTCTTAAATCGTAAGTGAAAAACACAATTTTTCAAACGAAATATAAACTTCTTTTTCATGTTTTTCTTTTAGTAGTGTTGAATTTTACTGTCGTAGAATATGAAACTTTTTAGAATTCTAGTGGCATTTGCAATACGTTCTTTAACCTTTTTAAAATATTTACTTACTTCAATCTTCGTTTTTTTACTCTTTTGGCTTTATTTACAAAACATTTATAAACATTATGCGACACAAGTCGTGCGACTTACTTTGTAAAGGTTTTGAGCTTTTTTTAAAAAAATGTTAAATATGACTAAAAAAATTGAAATTTGGGAGTGTTACTACTCTATAAATATATTTTTATCTGGACGGGACCAGACTATTCTGCATTTTAACAACGACTGACAAAATGCCACAAAGTGGTGTATGATACAGATAACGCTCTGCTAAGCCAAAATCAGCTGATTGTGTCATTTCAGAATCCGCCACATAGGTTCGGTTTCATTTACGAAATTACGCAAACAAATTATGGACCTACGAAATATGTATATACATTGACAATTTCCAGTACGGAATTGTGTGGATTTGCTATGGATAGAATTTTATTTCGATTTTTCGAAATAGGATTTCGCAGTACAATTCCAAAAGTATGTGGCGGGTATTAAGGTCAATAAGCAATAATAATTGCTAGGTATTGTAGCGGGAATTCCAATTGTTAATCTACTGAAAATACGTCGAAATTTGTGTAGAATATTAATTTATTCGTACGCGCGTCAGAGGTGATAAAGCTTAAACAGATCGGCTTAACTTAATGCAAAGGATTAAATATTTACCTGTTTAAAGCCATATCGGTATTTCGTATTCATATAACAATATATGAGTGGATTGTAACATGAATGCGACATGGCAAGCCAGTGACTCGCGAACCACACGTATGGCAACCCCGGCCATTTGCCCCATTCTTCATCATTCTCATGGATTGTCCAAAGCACCTGTTAAAAATAAAGTTTTAATACATATGTGTGTGTATGTGTGTGTGTAGTTTTAATATTTTCAGAATATTTAGAATACAGAAGCGCTTGGGATTAATTGCACCTCATACCAATCTCTACAAATTGTTTGTAAGTATAAAAAAATTGTAAATTAGATTTATAAGAAAAAAGACAAGCCCGCTAAGTTTCTTTCACCGGATCTTTTTAGTGAGTAGCCGCGTTCCGATCCGGTGGTAGTTTTTAGAATTATATAGTCGTTACAAGAATTTTTGTATAGATCTACGTAATAAAAGCTAATTTGATTGATTGATTCCCTCTCGTAAATTGAGCTAAGTTGTTGGCGTTGTAACATCTCTTGCATAAAATTTTCTCGTTATTTGAACATGTATACTACCATTACAGTGGTATGTAAAACACAGTGATTCTAATCTCTTTGGCGCCAAGCACCTGCTAAGGTTAAAGGTTTAAAAGCTAAAGTTATCTGGCAGAGATTGCTCTGAAGCGATAATACCGCCTTTGTCCACCTAAGTTAAATATTATAAGTGAAAGAATGTCTATTATTTTTAAATTTTGTTGCATAACAAAGTGTATTCATTCATTCAACTATCTTATTATTATTTTGCTTTTTTTATGACATTGGAAGGCAAACAAGTAGACGGATTGATAGTAATAAATTCACGACGCCTAGAGAGAATAAAGGTGGTAATGGTGCGTTGCCAACCAGAGGCCGGGACGTTAAGCCTCGAGCAAAAATGAGTTTATCGGCTACCTTACCTTCTGATCCGGAACACATCAACGGCAAGCACTGACGTTATGGCGCCATTATAAGGCAAGACAGTGGTACCAATTCAGGCGAGTTGCTGTCAAATTCTACCACCTAGTAGTATGTCACGGTGTTAGTGACGTACCTCTAGTACGACTATTAAGATACTCGAAAGCTAACAACAATTTTGGATTTCTACAAAAGTTTTTATCATCAGCGTGAAATGAGATTATTATACTACCGTAGCTAAATCTCCGCACTTTGCATATATACAAGTCCATAATGACTGTGTGAGGCTGATAAGAGTACGAGTAGGTAATTGCTATTACTGTTACGTGGTTAATTTTGGACTTAGTTCATAATAACGCGGTAGTACTAAGTATAAGGTTCGTACAAAAATATATCTTTACAGTTACGACGATCTCCTTACTAATATTTTACCTTTAGGCCTAGTCCGCATTGCGAAATTTCAGCGCGGAAAATTTCGCGCGGAAATAAATTCGTATCGTAACGCATACAGCATCAGATCACAGAGTTTTTTCCGCATATTTTTAATCGCCAGTGTGGATACTCGTATAAAATACAATACGTCAAGGATTTGCAAGAAAAAAGTGCGGGCTGAAAATTCGCTATGCGGATTGAGCCTTACTCTGCTGTGTTACGCGTAAAATAATAATTGCTTTTGCCTGATTTGAAAGTCTTAATTCATCATCATCATTATCAGCCGGAGGACGTCCACTGCTGGACATAGGCCTCCCCCAAAGAGCGCCACAAGTCTCGTTCACCAGCCGCTTGCATCCAGCGACTCCCCGCGACTTTGACCAGAACATCAGTTCACCGAGTGGGAGGTCGTCTACGTCCTCCAGTGCGGGGCCGCCACTCGAGAACCTCGAAAGTCTTAATTAAATATAACAAATATCCAAAAACAGATCAGATTGGTATGATCATTTTTACAATCAAATCGGAAATTTATAAAAAGGAGATAATATATGTAGTTAACCATAGTTAAAGTCTGTTGAAATACATAAAAAATTTGTTTTTACAAAAAAAATTAATAGCTTGCAAGTCGTAATTATTAGGACTTGCAAGTCATTAAAAAGTTGCATGGTAATTTCAGATATCAAATGTTTGTTACTTTCATTAGTTGATCAATGTCTATTTTCTCCATTGTTCCTAAACACATTATTTATTAGAAATTATTTGAACAACTTATACACACAAAAACATATACTCACAATAAATATGTTCAATGGAAGCCAGCAGACGGTAAATACAGCTACAACAGTGACCATCATTTTCACCATCTACAAACAAAACAAATATTTACGGCCACTTGCACCTGCTTGGGTTAAGTATTTAACACTGAGTTAGCGTCTAACTCGGGTTAAATCACCCTATTTATGACAGCTTAACTCAATATTAAACGTAACCCGGGAATGTCCAAGTGGCCCTTAATGTACAGATACTAACCTTAGCGTACACATTTGGAGAAGATATTTTTAAATAAAAACTAATAAAATTTATCATTATGTAGGCATTAATCTTTTAATCTACTACATCTATTATAATCTATATTTTTAGTTTTATTCTACGAGTATATTAGCGTCAAGATACCTTTTTTAGTACACAGATATTTCAGGAGAAAACGGTAAAGATATCAAACACATAATTGTAACACATTAATTATTATTATAGGAAAATTATATTTACTTGATTATATACTACCTACTTCTTCAATTTTCACGATCAGATCAATCGGATATTATCCGAGGGTGGTGTCAAGAGTCTCCGAAACCGTCGTGTTTGTATGAAAAGGGTAATGAATGTGAAGGAAGCAAGACAGGTTTGTCAGGATCGTGAGGTCTGGCACTCGATACTCTCTGCCTACCCCGTAAGGGACTTGGCGTGAAGATATGTATGTATGTATGTGTGTACTTCTTCAATCGAATTCATTTTTAAGTTATTTCATTAGCAACAGCCTGTCCGAGCTTCGCATGAGTAGACAAAATCTATGTTATTATACATATGAACCTTCGTCATCATTCTGTCTATTAAAATCGCATCAAAATCCGTTGCGTAGTTTTAATGATCTGAGCATACATAGGACAGACAAGAAAAAGCGACTTTGTTTTAAATACAAATAGTAGCGACCACCAAGCTACATGTCTAAAGTAATTATAAGTTTCGAATATTCAGTGAATTTAAAATTACTTTAATTTAGAAGTGAAGTTGTGGTTGGTAAACATAACCATACATAGGATTTTATGTATCATACCAGACGTTGCCTGCGGATACGCCGCGTATTAAAGTTACTGGTTTAGTTCTCCTTCGGGAACCCTTTTAGGTATATAGAACGAAAGTAGCCTGTGTCACTATCCTCCTCCTAACTCCACACAAAACTATACTACAACATGGTTCGTTTGTGCTTAATACATATATTTTACTTCTTGAGGTCCTGGGTTCAATTCCAGAGTCGGACACAAAAAAAAGTAGAAAGTATTTTCAATTTAGCAATAAAATAATGTTGCCTGGAATTGGATAATAGCCCGGTTGGCGATAAGCTAGCCACCATCTCATTGTGGGACTTAATGTCTTCGGACAGTTTAGGGTGACCTGGTAGTGCCTCTGCCTACTTCTTCTGGGATATGGGCGTGAAACTACTTTATACTTTTTATGTTATAAGATAGCGAACAAGCTCGCGGATCTCTTGATGGTAAGAGATTTCAGTGGCCTACAAATACCATAGGTGTAGGTAGGTCGCTAACCTGTGGCCTTAAAGGCAATCCTACCCTACAGACCCTACCCTATATAAAAGAAGGTCAGACAAAGTCACTCTTGTATGGATATTTTAAAAGGCCAAGGCACTTTGACAGCCACAGGCAGGTACAACACCGGTACCCACTTTGGAATCGGTATCGAAATGGCAAGAACCGCTAAATACTGGTACATAACCTATACTTTTGGTACCGGTTCCAAGCGTTGGACAGCCAAACCGACAAGTTTAAGAAATTCTAATAGTTGAAGCGAGATTCGATAATTATATCTGACTTCTCGTCTTGTAACCAGATATTATTACATTGAATGTGTTGTTGGCTTAGACAACCAACTAATTTAACATGTTAAGTTCTTGGTGCTCTTGGATGTTGTTTCCTCTTGCAAGTTTGTTCATCCTTTACAAGTTTGTTTCTCATTTGTTAACGAGTGGAATTGTGGAAATAGGTACACATAATATTATTATAGTTTACTCATTGGGGCTAAGATCGGTGCATCAAAGTAAGAGTGGAGAACATTCTTAACAACTTTGCACGCATTCAAGATGCCATTCTGAGCGCTAGTTTTGCTTCTTGTTTTCAAGCGCCTATCACAATAACTTTATTTTTCTTGACATCGTGACCTTTCTACATTATAATCGATATCTATACTTATAGAATAACATGTTCTAACTGACTGATTCATCATTGCCCAGCAAAAACTGTTAAAGATGGAGCCATGAAATTTGGTAAGTTTGAGTTTGGTAAGATTGAGTGGACACCTACTAAAGACGGAATTTTGGAACTTTTACCTCAAGGGGGTGAAATAGGGGTTAAAAGTTTGTATGAAAAAAGAAAATTTTTTGGGCTACTTATTAAAAATTAACAGATTCGTATTTAAGCGTTTCTGAAATTTCTACACCTAAAGGTTTGAAATAGGGGTTGAAAGTTTGTGTGAAAGTCTAAGACTATTGATTAAATAAATAGACACGTTTAAAAACAGGAATTAATTATTAATTCAGTTTTTAATTCGACTTCAGTTCAGTAAGCACATTTTCTGACACGCGAGCAAAGCCGCGGGTAACAGCTAGTTTATTATAAATATCCGCCAATGTTTTTTTACTTGTACAACCTTTTGCAATAAAACTTACCTTTCGTTTCGAATTCTGTATTCGCCTGTCTCTCATACATTCGGCTTCTCCTGGAGGTCTCACTCCCCAAACTAAGTAGGCGATTCTGGCGTACGTACAGACCAGCGCCCCGAGCGGTACCGTGAACTGCAGGGTCAACAATGCGAAGGTGTACTGGGTGCTTTGCTCCGAAGTCGCCCAACGTTCAGCACAAATGTCTCTAAAGACACAAACCTTGATGAAGTGAAGCATAAATAGATGTGAATATATTAAAACATGTTTTTGCCTAGATCTTCAATATCCATATACATAAAAATCAATTGCTGTTCGTTAGTATCGCTAAAACTCGAGAAAGGCACAGATTTCGCTAATTTTGGTTTTGAATTATTTGTTCAAGTCCAGGGAAGGCTTAAAAGATAAGAAATAGGAAAAAACTTGCGAGAAAACTAAGAAAAACAACATTTTACTTTTTCCCATACAAATTGAACGGGTGGAACGATGTTCGCCGGGACAGCTAGTATTATATAATTCTAAATTTTGGTGATAACTATCATTAAAAAAAGTAAGTAATTTAAAGGAGTAAAAAAGTTTCATTTAAAAATAAAATAAACAATTTAAAAACTTTTAACTTTTCACTCGCTATACTTCTCAAAAAAGAAGAAACAAATCTTTATATAATGTTGTAGCTTGTAGGTAATATAAGTCAATGAATGGGGTCATTTCGCGTCATGTTCTGCAGCGGAGTTACCTTAATAAATATTGATCAATGATAACATAATCCTAAAATTTAAAAAAAGTCAATGGACTTTCGTCAAAACCTGTATGTAAATTAGTTTAGTTTTGCTCGAGGCCTAACATCTCGCCGTCAGGTTGGCAACGCACCGTTACCACGTTTGGAGTCTCTAGGTGATGTGATTTTACCACCAGGATATCCATCTGCTTGTTAGCCTTCCAATATCTTAAAAAAATCAAGAATCATGTTAATCACATTAGCTTACAAACAAAAATCTCCCATTCATCAAGCACACACGCATTCACGCACGCACGAACGCACACAGACACACACACAGACACACACACAGACACACAAAC
>NJDD01000101.1:43195-74701 GCA_002245505.1 Calephelis nemesis | reverse complement strand
AATATTATTGGTAAAGAGTTCTATTTTCAAAATTTAAACTTATTTTTTTAATATAATGCTTTTAAGTTGCCAGTTCTAAAAACTTTCAGTTTGGCCCTCGTAAACAAAAATAGCTACATTAATACACACCGACTTCGAAATTAAAAAGGAAAAAATAATGCAGTTTTAACATTAATTACTTTTATAATTAATTATTATTTATATGTGCTATTTACTAATAGGTTTGAAGTCGGTGCCAAGCCTTAAACTAATAATTATACAAGTATGTAAATATTAAATTGGCTTGGCACCAGCTTCAAATCTATTAGTAAATGGCACATACAAATAATAGGTAGTATATAATTAATATTAAATCTTTATTTTTTAGTTTTGAAGTCGGTTTTTATTCACATAGTTATTTTTATTCTATTCTGTTTTTGTATACGAAAATTATCTGAAGCATCTATCCGCGCAGTCCGTAAGAACTAAGATCCGACATACGATCACGCGCTTCTCGCTGAAAACGTTGCTGGGGGGTTAGAATGAACACCGTCGTCTTGACACGAACGTTTCGTTTCGGGCCGCTTATAAACGTCAAACTCAAAAAGCGTAGAACGTTCGTGCCAAAAAAACGTGACGTCGGCGATAGACGTTAGACGTCTGACAATTGACAAATAACAAATTTGATATTGACGTGTTTTAAGTCGTGTCGTCATAGACAAAATTTTGTTTTTTCATACAAATTCGGTCATTACCCTTCGTTTACACGATATCGCTTCAAGTTATGATTGTTCTAGCTTTATAAAAAACGATAACGTTTTGAAACGAAACGCATCATCCAAGCGAAACGACGCGATCGCGCCGAGACGAAAGTGCACATTCTAACCCCCCAGGTGGCAGTTTTCATTTGCGTTACTTCCGTCTGCAATATTTATGAGTTCAGGAACGCCGAGTCTTTGAAGGATGCTTTTAGGGAGAATATTATCTGAGTTATCGAACGTTAGTTTTTACAGAGTTAGTCACAAAAAATATATATCTTTAATACTTTCCGACAAATTTCAAGTGCTGCGGCTACTGCTGTAGAGTATTCTCTAGTAGAGTCACTTTAAATGCGAGTTATTTCATAAGTACACGTACCTATAGTTTCAGAGTAAAATTTAGAGTAGGAATAAAGACGGAAGCTTCAAGATTAGATTTATTGGAATTTATCATGATGGCTGCTGCAGACCATGACACGGTATTTCTGCTCATATTACAGTATAGCGTACTTTAAATATATATTTATGTAATACCAATTTGGCAATAACCTACAAAAAAACGTTTTTTATTCGGTATTTAATATCACTTTTATTATTTAAAATAGATAATTTAACCAGATGGCAAAATGATTTACTTCAGTTAATTTTTGTAGTTAATTCATTGTTAAAACTATGTAAATAAGCACATTCACAGATAAGACGTGCAAATACTTTCACCAAATTATGTTTTTGAAACCTATCTGATCTTAAGATAGAAAAAAAATCTCAGACATGCATTGTATGGCTTGAATATAACATAATTATTAAAGGTATTTTTATTTTAGCACTTGCCCTGTGCTTGGGTTAAATCTCTACAAATTTTAAAGAAAGAATTTTCCTTTCTATACCTTTTACGCGGGTAGTTAAGTATGTCCTGCAGATACACAGTTCTGAGTACCTACTAAATGAGTTCATTGTTACAGATGCAATTCACATTTACAATGGCCATAACTTTAGGTTCTCTGGTGGTATTTTTATTTAAGCACTTGCCCTGTGCTTGGAATAAATTTCTATAAATTATAAAGAAAAAAAAGTCTTTCTTTAAAATTTAAAGATAATTATTATTGTTTTTTTTAATCAAGTTAGCATAGTCAAAAAAAATACTCTGAATTCTATAACGAAAAAATGGAGGAAGTTCGCAATTCGAAGCGTTCATAACTTACATATAGATAATTCTCTTATATATAATTTTAAAATACCATAATTTAGACAAAAACTAAAAGGCATAAATTTAATCAATAAATAACCAATCGCAATTTATTCAAAGCTTTTTGAATTAAAATCTCTTACATAAAAATTAATCCCAATTTCCCTTGGTAATCGTAACGCGTTATTAACAGATGAACCAATTTCGCTAAATTCTTTTTTCGCCGTGTTTGTTATTGTCAGGAAAAGCTTATTTATAAAAAAATCAATGTTCAAAGTTAGAACAGGACAACGTCTGTCGATTCAGCTATTAATTTATTAAACTTATTTGTTTATACAAGATGATTTTAACATTGAAGTCTCATGTAGACTGTATAACTTTTTTTTGTTTGTATTTTTGCCAATTATTATCTTAATTATCGTTTTGCTATTTATTAAATGTTATTTATAAAAGGAAACAGTATTCACAGTTAGGACAGGACAACGTCTGTTGACTCAGCTTTAACATTATTAAACTTATTTAACTTCACTTATGAAACATAATTTTTATATCAAAGTTAACGTGAACATAGGAACGCTTGTATATGTAGAAACAATTATTACTTTGTTGATTGCGTTTCTGGAATAATTAAAAGTAAATAAGCGTTAGCAGCTTGTTCAATTTTAATACAACAATCGTTTTTGTAAATGCCATAACTTCGTTTATGACACATGTATAGGCAGACTAGCAAACTGCTTTCTGCAATTAGTTATCTCTAATATGGGGAGTTTTGGCGCCACCGTGAATGAAGGTGGTCGTAATTTTTTCATTATTATTGAATTTCGTGTTTATATAGAGTGAAATTGGTTAATTTAGGTGGAAATTAGTTTAATTTTGTTCAGTGCAAGTGCACAAATGAAATAATCATGAATTAATCAGTGTATCATCTATTTCCTCGTTGCCGTCAAATCTCACTAGATGAGCTTGAGTAACGAAGCCATTGCTTTACTCAGGACCCTCACCTGACATGACTTTGTACATGGTGACTACTACTGTATGTACTGTGTGTATGTACTACATGGTGACTGTATAAGAATTAATAATAACTAACTTGATATTGGCAAAGTAAATCGTGAAAATCGATCGAAAGCCATATTTATAAAAGAAGAAGAAGAAGAATTCGTTATATGTAGACGTCATAGACGTTATGAGTGCGTCATTATCCTACCGTAATTTTAGTTATTAGTCGTATAAATGTTGCAAAATATGAATCATGTAGTTAACAATGAAATAAAACGTAATTAGCTTACAGACACTGTATATGTTTCGCGTAAATATTTATCATACACACGATTCAGAGTTCGTTTAATGTTTTACGATGAAAGAAAAATATTCTTAGGATTATTATTATGACACTTAATAATGTTACAAAACTTTTATTACCCATTTACACAAATAAGTTATATGAATTCTTTATACAATGTTTTCATATTATAAATGCGAGCCTGTCTGTCTGTGTTCGTGGCTAAACCGCTAGATCAATTTTGATGATATTTGATACACACCTGAGTTTAAATTAAGTCTACTTTTTTAAAAATTAACCCCAAAAGATAGTCCTTTTGTGGAATTGATTGGGGAATGAAAGTTTGTTTGACAATCATCACTATTCTACGCTGACGAAATCGCAAGAAAACAGTTGGTGTACATAGATATTTTGACCGCCTCGTTGGTCGAGTGGCTAGCGTACTCGTCTAACTGCATCGACGAATCGCGAGGCTCGGGTTTGATTCCCGACGGGGGCAGGCATTTGTGTGATGAACATTTAGATGTCTGCATTTCCGGGTCTGGGTGTTTATTAAATGTATTCTGGTATCTATTTAAGTATTTCTATGCAATAGTATCGTTGACTAACACTCATAACACAAGCATATAATTTGCTTACTCTGGGGTTAGTTCAATTTGTGTGACTTGTCCAGGCATATTTATTTATGTAAACTGATTGACAGAACAGTTTGGTTTTTAACTGTTTATAACAGTTCTTTCCCAAGTGGTCCAGGTGGACCCCTAGACGTCCACAGACAAAAACTGATGGTCCATTATCGTACCTAAACATAAAAATTGATTTGGTTTCAATAGTTAAGAATTAAAATGTTGATAGAGGTGTATGAAACAAAATAGTTTGGGAATCTCTGGTTTACCGGTACACAGCAGATAAGAGTGTACAGTAGAATTGAGTGGGTACTACCGGTTTGAACAAATCCAAGAGGTGTTAAAGGTTGTCTATTCACACATATTTGAGAACTAAACTTTTACAATCATTTTTTATCCTAATAATTGCATAATGGGATAAGTTCTTGTATTTTTATTTTTTTATTTTTTTCGCACTTGCCCTGTGCGTGGGAATTTCTATAATTTTTTTTTCTTTCTTTAAAATTTATAGCGATAAGTTCTGTTTTTTCGTTTGCTTCTAATAGATACAACTCAAAAAATACTGAGCCAGTTTCAAAAATGTGTTAATAACCTATTAAACACGTCTGAATAATTATTTCTTCAGGTGCAGTTTAAAACAATATTCGTTTTGCATTGAACGTTCTCAATAATGTCAAAAAAAGTACGAGATACTGATTTGAGCTAATCTAAACAAGTAAATAAAATTGGATTGTTTTTTTGTTCAAGTAATATTAAGTAACCGCTTTTTCCATTTGTATACATAATATACATAAATCGAACTAACACTTCTTATCATTTTATATGTCTATCTGTCGGTTTGTTCCTTCTAATTTCTGAAACGGCTGGACGGGAGTACGGAATCTGACGGAATTTTTACATATTTAAGCATACAGAAGCCGCGGGCCCCCAAACGAAGGGGTTGCGGGTGAAAACCGCGACGTGAGTTCTTAGCTTAGCATCTGTACGCGATGTCAAAAACGACTGCTTAAGGTCCCGGGTTCGATCCCAGGGTCACGCAACAAAAACTATTAGAAAATTTATATTACGAGTATCAATTTTCTACTAAAAGTAACATTTATTTTCTTCTTTTGCTTTGGTATCAAAATCGTGAAACGGTCACGGGATACATACCTATGTTTATAAGCCTACCTACGAAGTTTTAATTGTTAATCGGACTTCTATTTCTGAACGGATGGAACTTGACGGATGAACAGACAGACATGTTGAATCTATAAGGGTTTTTAGGTATCTGATGTAACACGGAGTAACTTTTATTTTAGATTTTTCTGTAAAAAACACGCGGACGAAGTCGCGGGCACAGCTGGTGAATTACATTTTATCTAATCCGACAGAAATTGTATACTGTAGTAAGTAATTACATAATCTCCTCAGACAAAAAGGTTGTCTGGTAGAGATCGCTTTGTTTGTCGATAATACCGCCTTTTGTGTACTGTAAACTATAATAATATGCTCTTGTGAATACTTAATTGTACCATTTTGTAGTAAGTTAATTGTGCACAATAAAAATTTCATTCATTCATTCATTTTTGTACAATAATTATCAATTAACATAACAAAAAAAAATTATTAACGAAAACGTTGTCATATATTGAATTCTCAATTTTTCAACATTCCACTTTTTTCGTATTTTTACCCTTTTTTTCGTTACCCGTTTTTTAAAATAATTCACTTTTACTTTTTCTGAAAATAATTAACACAACAAAAAAATAATTAACGAAATGAACGGATAGAACCGTTCACATAAGTTTCAAAGAACGAGAGAAATAGGTTTTTTCTTTGTGTATTAAGCATACATAGGTACAAAACTAAATTCCTATCAACTATTTTGTTGTAATTAATATTTCACTGAAACACGTGGGCTTATTAAAAAAACCAAGTATATCATTTTATGATATCTTATAAAACGAATTATTAAACAAATAAATACGTAGGAGTTAATTGCTTTTTTAATCGAAATCGATTTATTATTTGGTTTAAATTTATAAAAGAGTACATATAATGTAAACATTGTTGCAAATTACACGTTTAGAATATGAAAATAATTGATTATATGCTTTTTATAGGCATACCATTATATTAGTGTTATATATGTAGTGTTATTTTTTAATCAAGTATACCAATCGTTTCCTATGCAAGCATTCATATTAAAGTATACTATGGTTGGAATACATAATGAAATAAAATCTGTGAACCAGCTTAAGGTTTTCAGTATTAACTTCTAATAGAAACACTGTATTAACTACACCTGTACTTTTCACAATATATTTTCTATTATTATATATTAGCTATTCAAGCATCATCGGGGCTAGAACATATAGACTAGCCTTGATGATGCTTGAATGGTGAAACCAGTTGGCTTAAATATAATAATAAAAAATATGTTGCGGAAAGTACAATAATTTGTAGTTATGAAATTATTTCTATAGTGGAGTTCCACCAAGAACCGACGATAAGAAGTATAGAAACTACTAGAACGTATAGATTTTTAGATTACTAGTGCAACTAGCACCCGAGCAAAACTGCTTGTTTTGGGATTACATCAATTCTTGTAATTATTCCAATCATATTTATTTATAGGTTTATCATTATAAAGATACTACTATTATTTATTATTACTAGCTGTTCCCGGGAACTTCGTTCCGCCCGTTCAGTTTGTATGGGAAAAATTAAAATGTTGTTTTTCCCAGTTTCCTCACAATTAAACAGGATAAAAAGTAACCTATGTCCTTCTCCCAGTTTTAAGCTACATCCCCACCAGTTTTCAACTAAATCCGTTCAGCAGTTCTTGAGTTATAAGTGGTATAACTAACACCACTTTCTTTTATATATATAGATAATACTTATTATTAAGATACTTACAATTTACATACTTCATGCCAAAGTGAAGGCCTTTGCAGCTGGGAAACAATAACAATGGGTGCGGCAGTGGCAAACGCGCCACACCAAACTGCAATTACTACCAATTTAGCCACAGTCTTCCCCATTCTAGGCTTAAGTGGCCGAGTGATAACCATATACCTATCAATAGATATAGCTAAAAGTGTATATGCACTAACCAAAACGGACACCGCTTGTGAATAATTAACCACTTTACACATCACTGCACCAAACGGCCAATACCGCAAGACAAGCATTGACACAAATGAAAAAGGTACACAGAACAAAGTCATCAATATATCACCCACTGCTAAATTCACCATGAAGAAATTTGTCACAGTTTTCATTCGTGGAGAAGTCTGGACAACAAAACATACTAAGCCATTTCCTAATAACGCGAAAACAAAAATTAAACTATACATAAAATAAACACAAATCTGGAAAAATGAAGAAGTGAGGAACTCCTCTGGATCAGACTCATACAGGCAGACGTAATCAGTTGGGTATGAATCATTGTGGTAAGTGTTGTTTGTCTGAGAGTCGTTATGGAAGCAGTGTGACTTTGAGCATGGTTGAGCATAATGTGAAACATGAGCTTCATCCTCTCCTCGAAGCTCGCTTGAATAAAACATTGTCTTGACACATAGGTTTAACGGCTTCTGTTTCACATTTTTCGGGTTTGATACCTGAAACAAAAACGTATTTGTGAGGAAATATACTGAGACGTTTTATGTGTTAAATGTAAATGTCTACAGTTTTGGCTATATATTTTAGTAGATTTTTTATCGCCTCTGTGGTCTAGCGGTTCAGGTGTTGGACTTGACTGTGTGAGGTTCCGGGTTCGAATCCCGGGTCGGGCAACAAAAAAATATTTGGGGTTTCCAATTTTCTAATAAAAAAAATGTTGCTCGGGATTGTTGGCGATACCCTTGCCACTTGTTACATTGTGGGACTTAGTGTCTTCGGATAGTCGTGGGTGCCCTGGTTGTGCTTCTGCCTACCTCTTCGGGGATATGGGCGTGAAGATACTTTTACTTAATTAATTTTTTTACAGCTTCAAAAGTGTTTGATGGACACGAGAGCCTACAGGGGCCCTTCTCTTAAAACGGACCACTATTTGATTACTAGCCGGGATAGGGTTTTTTTAAAAGTGAAGGCATTGGCGAGTACATTACACATTCCGAAAGAGAACATAGACAGCAATAGGAATAATATATTTCCAAGGTTAAATACATTTTGCGTCACAAAACATGCCAAAAATAGGTATTTTCATGTCCTTATCCCCGAATACGTAGGCAGAGGCTCAATTAGGACACTAACAACAAGCCGAAGACACTAAGTCCCAAGATGTGATAAGGTGGCAAGCCTATCGCCAACCGGCCCCGTATCTAATCCCAGGCCACATGATTTTGATTAGAAAATTGAAAAAAGTCATTTTTTTGTTGCCCGACCCGGGAATCGAACTCGGGACCGCCAAAAATCAAGACCGACGCCGTACCACTAGACCACATTAGCAATACATAAAAATTAGGTAGGTACCTACTTGAGATAAAATAATTTAGTCATTGTGGGAACTCTGATAGTGCAGCTGGTTGTACTTATCTCTTTTTCCAAATAAAAAAGTTAACACTTCAATGTGATCAAACATTTGTGAGCAACAAACACTAAAATATCCAAACTTCCAAATATTTTATGATTTTTTTTATTATTGACATGAAAATGGAATCACGTTATTCATTGATTGCACTGTAATGGCATAATAAGTGTAGATTTTTTACCCCAAAGCGTTATGTTATACTAAAAGCACCCGTCATGAGAAGCTATAAATTATGTAAACAAACGTTCGGGAGTTAACAACATTTGGTTCAAAGATAAAAGTATTTTTTTTTATATTTAATTAATTAATAATTTAAATATGTATAATAAATTACGTATGTTTTGACATTTTTTTCGTGGCAAATTGATTTCCTTAGATGTACTGGGTACTGGCTTCATTATACGTTAATACACAATAACAAATAATGGATAAAAAAAATTAAAATTAAGGCAACAATTAACAAAACTAACAACAATAACAAAGTGATAACAAAAAGATAAAAAACTAACAATAACAACCAAATCCGCGATTTTAACAAAGCAATGAAAAATTCAAAACTCGAATGACGCGTTCATTTCCAAAAGGTTTGCATTCCCGGCGACCGGCGCGTCCCCGTACCAAGAAACTCAAACGTCATTTGTTAGATATGATCCGACTAAATTAAATAGGTTGTAACTTTCATATAACCCGTCTATTTTTTTTATTTCGATTGAATATGGTCAGTTTATTGTTGTCTCGAAGTAAAAGAAAATACTTGGTAAAAGATGTTTGTTTACATAATTTATAGCTTCTCATGACGGGTGCTTTTATATTGAAGAGAAAGACCTGGATTTTGATTTCTACTATGCTACTACTACTACTATAAATTTACGCAAAAATATTTTTAAAGTCCAATGAAATTAAACTTAAAGACGAGGAATATAAAGTAGAAAGTTCGATTTTGCTTGTCGAGTTTCAAGTTTTGTTCTTCATGGCAGGCATCGTCTTTTCCATATATATATTTATTTATTTTCTGGAATATTTAAGGTGATATTTTATTCAATATATTAAGTAGCACTTGTCAGATTTCAGCATACGAGAGGAAGTATAATATTATAGTACTTTTTTGTCTGTGAGTTTGTCTTTTGTTTCATAATAGGTGAATTTAAGCAATTCGTTCTTCCTGCCTACCTCTTTTTATGAAGTTTCTCAAAAGTAACTTTCATTTCGTTCAACTACAGAGCAGCGACAGATCTTACTGAGGCAACAATACTACAAGAAAATATTCCAAATTAGAGACAGAAGCCCTTGGGACAACATTCCTAAACGTTTTGAGAAGGTTTAAAGGTAAATTGCCAACATTGTAGCTAATTTAAGAAAATGAAGCTAGCTACTTTGTATGGCGCATATACCTAATTTTAGAAACGCTGATTTTAAACACTTGTTAATTTAAGCAACTACAGTTTTTTTATGAAAGGAGAAGATGGAAATACGCTCGTTGCATTGAGTGAAGGACAAGGAAGATAATAAATAATAGGTAGTAGGTATGTAATTATTATTAAATCTTTATTATTTTTTACTTTTTAGTTATGAGTTCGATTTTAAGTAACGTAGTTATTTTTATTCATTTGTAGTTTATGATTTACAGATTGTCCCGCATTTATTTCAAATCACGAGTTTTGTAATTTAGAAATTACAGACATAACATCAGTCACTATGAAGTGACTAATTAACTTGAAATCTGGTAAGTTGCAAAACATTTGAATGTTAAGTTCACGTTAAGCTGGAATCCAGAGTTTGTAATGAATTCCAACCATATTAATATCATGACGCGAAAGTTTGCCTTTTATAGCGATTGGTGTCAATTTAATAATACTAGTGGTCACCCGTTAGTCGAAATTCGACCATAATAAATTTTAATATCTTGTTCATGAGAACGCCATCTTCATTTCTCAAGACCAACTACTTTGTTTCCAAACTTTTTAGTGCGCCACCTGTGATATTTTATCATCAATATATTTGTTTGAGTATGTAAAATGCATGGTAGTGTTAGTAATGCTTTATTTATTGATTTAATGTACTTTATAAGCATTATTATTGAAAAATATCAGCGTTCTGCACTTCTCCTACACGTAAACTATAAGTGTGCCAAGTTTCATGCTTCTGTGTCCTCGCAAATTAATATATAGATAGGGTAAGTATTTAATAATGACAGTCGTGGACGAAGTTTCGGGTACAATGATGCAATGCGCAAAGGTAGTACTAATTGACCACTAATTGATTATTTGACCGCCTCGTTGGTCGAGTGGCTAGCGTACACGCCTAACTACGCTGACCAACCGCGAGGCTCGGGTTCGATTTCTGACGGGGCAGGCATTTGTGTGATGAACATTTAGATGTCTGCATTTCTGGGTCTGGGTGCTTATTAAATTTATTCTGGTATCTATTTAAGTATTTCTATGTATTAGAATCGTTGACTAACACCCATAACACAAGCAAATAATTTGCTTACTTCGTGGTTAGATTCAATTTGTGTAACTTGTCCACAGATATTTATTTATTTTAAAAACACAATTAAACATTTAGATACTTGACAGCGTCTTTTATCCCTTAGATAAAATGCAAGAAAGTCGCTGTTCGCATCGCCGCCATCTTTTGCGTTAACCGGAACACACAAATAACACAATTTAAAGTGCTGTCAAACCGATAGGCGCCATTCTTCTTCTTCTTTTATGAATATGGCTTTCAATCGTTTTTCATGACTTTTAGCCAATGTCAGGTTAGGCGCCATTAAAAAAGCTGACACGGAAACAGTTAGATGTCGTAAAACAAGATCTAGATGGCTGTTAATATACTTACTATTAGAGTTGCTGAATGTGTTCTTAAAAGTAGAGGAAAAAAAGACTTTCCGTATTAAATATGAGGAACAAACTGTATGATTTACTCTGGGATACCGATGTAGATTATCTAACAATAAGTAAATACTGCCACTGACAAACATTTGTAACAATGTTCTAGAAGGTTTTACAGTCGCTTTAAAGAATATCACTGAGAGCAATTAATTCCATAAAGCAATGCTCTTAAAACCATACTTATACCCATACTTCCAAAACAAAATTTGAAAACTACAATGCAGAAATTAATTTTAGAGACATAATTTTAATTAAACCCATAGTTCTCTTCAAACTTTAGCGTTCTGTTTGTGGTTTTATGTGTTAACATATGACAAGATTTTCTATAGAGCCACCCCCCCCCACACACACACACTTAACTACAGAGCTATTTTGTAAAAGGTTAATTTTCTGTTAGTTTCTGAAGTGTGAGCACTGAAAATGAATTCTAATTTTGTGTTTTGTTACTATTGATATTTTCTTAATTTTTTTAAATATATAACATTAAATGTCATACTAGCGAAGCTGTTTTCTGAACAGTTACTTTTGAATCTCGATTTCACTCAAATTGGAAGTCGGAATCGGAAATTTGTCGAGCCTAGTCAACTCAATGAAAGTCAGAGTGTCAACCTAGGACTCCCCGGGTACCTACATCCATCCATCCACATTCTCATTGTTTATCTGCTATGTTAATCTTTCATCTGCCATTCTTTCCAAATGACGATTACATTTGAATCTCGATTTCACTCAAACTGGAAGTCGGAATCGGATTGTCAACCTATGAATCCCTGGATACATACATCTATTCACAATCTCTTTGTTTTATGTAGACAGGGTTAACATTTTAATTTTTTTTTTTAAGTTATAATTCAAATTGTAATAAGAACAAAACTATTTGTTGAATTAATATTAAAACATTGTGTGTATAATTAAATAATCACATTTTAAAAATATTAAAATATTTGCACACCACAATGTGGTAGAATATGTTGGAAAGAAATTCTATCCAAATGACGATTACCTTTAAATCTAGATTTCACTCAAATTGGAAGTCGGAATCGAATTGTCAACCTTGTCAATGCAACGAAAGTCGGAGTGTCAACCTATGACTGCCCGGGTACATACATCCATCCACATTCTCATTGTTTATCTGCTATGTTTCATCTGTCATTCTTTTCAAATGATCGAGCCAGTAACTTACAATAAATAATGTGAGCATTTTTCTAAGTTTTTGTATCTAACACTCATTCTAGGAACCTCTACTTAATGTCAAGACCAGTAGCAAGATCACTGAAAGTTGAGTGCTGTCCTGCAAGTCGTTCGAGACCCTAGCCTATCCAAGGTCTTATCTACTCCTGTCTACTACAATGTCATGTCGCAGTACATGGCCTAACACGCTTAACAAGATAACGACGCTTTTTCACCATCTTTGGTTTCTTTGAACCACGGTTATCTCTGACCATCAGGAGAGCCGTGTGACTGTTAGCTGTCTTCACTGCATACTATAAAACAAAGTCGCTTCATCTGTCCCTATGTCCCTTTGTATGTTTAAATTTTTAAAACTAAGCGGATTTTGATGCGATTTTTTTAATAGATTGAATTGAAAGTGATTGAAGAGGAAGGTTTATACGTATATTTCATAACCGCGCGAAGAACCGGGGCAGGCCGCCAGTATTATATACAATAAGACGTTTTTAAGAAACTTTACTCGAGATAGGTAAAAATATGAAACTTTATTATGTCCGTTATTGGGTGCGACATCTAATACGCCGTAACAACGGACAGCAATAAATGGACAGTAGCCGATTTTTACGTATTGTAATAAAATTGATTTTAATGGCTCCCTAAAGAACTTTTCCTCCAATAACAAGCATAGTACTTACGCTTTTTATTTTCTGTTAATCTTCTTCCACTTCATTAAGCTTCTGATAACGTTAAGGTTGTCTTTTGAATAAGAAAAACAGAAGTAGGTACGCGTAATATCGAACACTTATTTTTAAATAGCCGCCCCGGTGAACCTCGTTACCATGGCAATGTATACTTTCTGCCTACGCGTATGAGATATGTAGTATTATATTAGTAATAGATAGTAATAATTAAAAATTATTCTAGTTAGCACTTTTTTCACAAAAATAAAGAGAGAAATAAATGTAATGTAAGCAACCTGTACGTTCAAATGTGTCTCCAAATTCCGGATTTGAAGTTATTTGGTCATTTTATCGAATCGGAATCAAAAAATCATATAGACTTCCTCGGAACATAAAGTATTTAGTATTTAGTAAAGTATTTACTAGGTGGTAGAGTTTCGCAGCGACTCCCCCGGATTGGTACCACCGCCTTACCTATTCCTGCCGCCATAACGTCATGACGTGTTCCGGATCGGAGGGTAAGGTAGCCGGTAAACTTACTTTTGCTCGAGGCCTAGCATCCTGACCTCAGATTGGCAACGGACCATTACCACATTTGGTGTCTCTAGGTGGCGTGAATTTCTTACCATCAGGAAATCCGTCTGCTTGTTTGCCTTCCAATATCATAAAAAAAAGGAATCAAATTTTGTTACCTTCGATCGGTTCAGAGGATTTAGTGTGTATCTCGGTCATGATACACACAGAGAGACAAATATATAAGCTGTCCCTTTGTGGCCACAGGACAGCGACACACCCAAAACATCTATGGTGTTTATATGCCACGGCTGTCGCTTACTATCAAGAAAATCAGTTCAGTAGTTTTGAAGATTATCTCGAACGGATAAGGAGATACGAACGGGGGACTTCGTTTTAATTTATGAAATGATTTACATATTCGTAAAAAATACCCCAATCTCCTTGAATAGCAGGGAGATTAAAAATTGGTATCATTATTTTACAACCTACGAATATGAATTCTTCTTCTTCTTCTTTCTTAACATATGGCCTTTATTGCGTCAGGCATAATGAATCCACCAATGTGTCGTGGTGAAAGAGACACAGGAGAGCTTCTTTGTTTTACGGAATCAAAGCTGAGAAAAACCCCAATATGAATTCACGGACTATGAATATAAATATCGCGTCGCAACTGACATAAAACTTAGCGATATTTTACCTCAATTCAGTTGTAGTGACTTATGTTTGACGTAAAGATTCGATAGTGCATATTTATTGCGTTTATTTTTACCGTTCATAGCTTGTGAATTCGATTGATAAATAAGTCGAGACTGCCACCCCCGGAATCGAAAAAATATGCCACAAAATGAAAACTGTTTTAATATTTACAGGGAAAATGATTTTCTACGAGCGATTTAAATCAGACCGCGTTCGTGGCATGTTTCATTGTGTGAAAAAGTGCTTTAAAAATATGATTGAAAGAAGCTTTCTAGTGCTTTTGTGTGTCGCATCACACAAAGGCAGCTTTCCCAATTTTAATTATCTTTATATTTACCCTGATCGTACATAGCAACGTAATTACTTCGGATTACAAACGTTGAATAAACAGAACAAAACGATAAACGAGGCCCTTACAAAGGGATGAAAGAAATATATTTACCGGTTGTCTAATTAAGGTTCAGGTAAATATTAATTTCAATATTAAAAGGTTTTGCAATCATTAATGAATTTGGTATTTTTGAATGTACACAGACGCTCTCACCAAAATTAGGACCTTTATCACTGAATGAAAGCAACGTAATCTTAAATTCATGTTGGTCTTCGGTTAGTCTTTACTTCTTTGAAGAATAGACCATCTGCGTTACTGCCAGGGAGCTCGTAAAAGGCGAATATATGCTTACTGTCACTAACACCGTGACATCTGACTAGGTAGCAGAGTTTTCGCCCGGATTGGTATGACCGCCTTACCTATTCCTGCTGTCATAACATCAGCGCTTGCTATTGAAGTGTGCCAGTCCGGAGGATAAGGTAGACGGTAAATTTAGTTTTACTCGAGGCCTAAAATCGAGGCCTCGAGTGAAACTAAATTTGATTGGCAACGCACCATTATTTTGGTGGCTTTAGGCGGCGTCCATTTCTTACCTTCAGGACATTTGTCTGCTTGCTTGCCTTCCAATATCACTAAAAAAATCTTAATATTGAGTATATTCCGATTTTTTTATCCGTCTGTTGGTATGTTAGTCATTTAACTTTCATAAACAGCTACACCAATCTGGTTTGAATTTTCAAATAAATATTTCAATGGTCTTCTAGTTGGTTTGAGAATTATCGAAAAAAATTGGAGTTTCTCTTGGTACGTCACCAAATTATGGCAGTCCGAAGTTCGCGAGATCGTTCTTGGTTTATCAGTTTTTAGAAAATTTAAAAAATTTTTAGTTTACGGCACGTAGATAAAACTGCGATTTGAAACTAGTTTATAGTAAAAAAAACGAAGGGTTGCACTCCGGGAGTGCCGGTAGAAGTGAAAACTTGAATATTAACGTTATGTATTTTTGATATTTTGGAATGGTTTGAAAATAATTTTGAACGATTTGCTTTAATTATCAGTATGAAAGTACTGTCATTTATGTGGTAGAATACAATATTCATTTATTGCGCTATTGTATACAAACGTGACAACATGAACATTCGCGCAAGCACCGTGCGCCGTCTAAACGAAACAGCAGGCGCAGGCATAGATTTTCGCCGCGCCGTAAAAAGAGACGGGGATACTTCCTCTCCTACGCCACGCCGGTTGTTTACTCTCCATCCGTCTTACGAATTTTCGATCAGATCACGTGTCCTGATGCGAATTCAGAAGTTTTTACCCATTCCAAAAAAAGTGCGCAACAATAAAAACAATAAAATGTTTAAACGATTTTGAGCAAGGTTAGCGTTTTTCTCAGTAAATTGAATCTTAATCTGTTGTTTTTCGAAGGAAGATAACTATTGTTCCAAAAACTCACTGAAGCAATTTTTTTCCACGGGAGATGCGTCGAAAAGCAAGCTACCTTCTTCAGATACTATTAAGTTGTTTTACTAGTTACAAATAACATTTTCATCGTCAATTTGTTAATAAGTGTCTTCATGCCTGAAAAGGTTCACATAACAAAGGCACCCACGACAAAGGCACCCACGACTAGCCGAAGATACTAAGTCCCACAATGCGGTTACACCCGCTTGCCAGAATTTCATTTGCCATAATTTAATCTGCTATAATTGTCAACAGGCATAACATTGTTTCTCATAATTTCATATGTCATACTCATTGTTTACTATATTAGCCGCTAGAAACTTTGTTTCCCATAAAGTCAATTTTAAAAATAACATTTGCTAGCATGATTGTAAGCTGCATTATCTCAAGCCATAATATTATTTACCATAAAAATAACTTCAAAAAAAGGACATGAATTCGTTTTATACTAAACGGTCAACTATTGTATTTAGGTATGGTTTTTTTTTAGTTAGTTTAGGTTAGAGCATGAAAAACAGCGTACCCCCCCGAGGGTCCGAGCCTTGTCGTGGCGGGGGGGCTGAGTAACTGGGGTCGAGCCGGGACCCCGGTGAAACCAATACGGACCAGGGAGGGCGCTCCTCAGTACCCCTCTCTGTCCAAGAGGGGACACGAGGAGCGCACACAGGGTGGTGGGCCCTTGGGCCCGCGTGGGTTTGGCGGCTTCCAGGCCTGCGGAGGAGGGGGGCGGGCGTTCCATCTAGCCCGCCCGGTCGAGATGGGGTTGCGGCAGGTACGGGGGTGCCTGTCGCCACTGGAACCCCCGACGTGGTGCACGCTGTGTCCCTGAGCACCACTTCAGACGGTTTGCGGCCCCCTGTTGAGTGGGGCCGCCTGATGGAGATCGCGAGATCTAGCGCCGCTGGGGCTGTGGATGTGTGCGAAAGCGTTCCTGCAGCCCCGGTACCTGGCGAAGGGGTGGACACCGTGGGGTTTTAGTCAGTAGGAGTCTGACATAACCCGCCACTTCCCCCGAAAGCGGCGGGTATCCATGATGGATTTCCCCACGAAAAAAAAAAAAAAAATGAAAAACAGCGTACGATCCGAGCGAGCGAAGCGAGCGTGTTGCGGCAGCGGCCGGCGATGTGCTGATCGCTTTTTAGAATAAAAGCGTTACGTTAAATTTGACCGGAAGCGACTTTGATCGTAAAAAGTACTAGATAAATAGGTACCTATTAGAAACAAAGACAACTGTAATTTGTAATCATACTGTCATATATTTATTAGAAATACAAAATCGTACTGCGATATATTTATTGCAATTTGCATTTTACTTAACGCAAATACAAATTTTTGTAATGCATTTAAATATTCTGTTCAATGATATTATTACAATTACTAAAATGGATAACAATACGTATGGCACTCGTATCATTATGGAAACTAATTTTAGGGCGAAGAAGAGTATGTCACAAGTATATTATGGTTAACAAAACATTCAGGCAAATAAAATTCAGGCAAATGAAATTCTGGTAGGTATTTGAATATATGGCATATTTTTTCGGGAAAACAATAGACAACAGTCACAATGTGATAATGTCCAAGCCTATCGCCAAACGGGCACATATCCAATCCCAGGCCACGTTATGTTTAATAGAAGCTTAAAAATACATATTTTCTATATTTTTTTTGCTGCTTGACCCAGGGACTGAACCCGGGACCTTAAGACCTTAAGTCTGACGCTGGACCGCTAGACCACAGAGTTTATAAGTTTGCGAAGTTTAAAACTACATCTGTGACATAGGTTTTACGTGGAATAGTATCTAAAGCATGTTTTAGTCATGTGAAGAAGAGAATATTTTTTGTTTTAGTAATTATGTGTAACTAGTGTCTACGTTTTTACCTTAGCTATTCTAAGCCTTAGCTTATTTCGGATAGTATTTTAAATTTGGCAGAAATATATGTGTGTGTGTGTGCCTTACAGTTATTTAAAATTCTGAATAAACATCGTGATTCGTGAGGATGAGACAATTGTAACGATATTTACTGTACAAATAAGGAAGCTAGGTGGGTATGTATTTCTGCAAGGATATCACTCAGGCTTTTGATACTCAGCCTACCTAGTATGAGACTTAGCGTGAAGACATATATGTTATATAGATGTATGTTATATAGAAATTAAATCGTACAAAATCCTTACTGTCTTCTTAATAAACACAGACTAAAGTAGGAGTGATGTCAATTTTATATCACATATGTTAAAGTAAAATAAAAAAATGTAATACCAGTTTAAACCTTGGAGTACTTCACTCCATGTTTATTGATACATACATACATACTATCTTCACGCCAAGTCCCTTACGTGGTAGGCATAGAGTATGTTTATTGATAATATGTTTTTTTTATGACATTGGAAGGCAAACAAGCAGACGGATTTCCTGATGGTAAGAAATTCCCGTCGCCTAGAGACACCAAAGGTGGTAATGGTGTGTTGCCAACCAGAGGCCGGGATGTTAGGCCTCGAGCAAAAGTAAGTTTACCGGCTACCTTACCTACCCTCCGAACCGGAACACGTCATGACGTTATGGCGGTAGGAATAGGTAAGGCGGTGGTACCAATCCGGGTGAGTCGCTGCGAAACTCTACCACCTAGTCAGATATCACGGTGTTTGTGACGGTAAGCCTATGCTCGCCTTTTACGAGCTGCCTGGCACAACAAGGCAGATGGTCTATTCTACAAAGGAGCCCGGACCAACACGGGGAAATATGTCTGAAAGCCTTAACACAATAAAAAATATTTATTAAAGCAAGCCCGGAAGCGATAAATCTGTTTTTATCCTATTAACCCTTCAAGTGCCAACGTTATCCAAACCCAAGTAACCCAAAAATGATATGGTTAACGAAGACAAACAAAATAAGGTGGATTTTTTTATTACAAATCCGTTATAAGGTTCGATAATCTCTTTGTGCGTGAGTGGTCAGACAAAGAAAATAAAAAAGTCAGGGTTTGTGAGTGTCCCAGTCAAGTTATTCTTAGTTTATTTTGAATCTTTACAGGTGACCGCCTCGTTGTTTGAGAATCAGGGCCGAAATACATAGCCGCGATACGGCGTCGCAGCGCTAGAATCGGCAGTAGCGTCACTGCGGATTGTAACGGCGCGGCGCTATTTATTTATTTGAAACAGTGTAATATCTTTTTAATATCAAATAAGCAATAAGTCTATCACGAAGGACCATGGCAGAGACAATTTTCTACGACGCTACAAACCGACGATTTTAGCGGCGCGGCACCGCATCGTGTTCATGTATTTTAGCCCGTAACGTACACTCCTAACCCCATTGACCAACCGCGAGGCTCGGGTTCGATTCCTGACAGGGGTGGAAATGTTCGTATTTCCAGCTTTGGGTGTCATTGAATTTAAGCTGATCTTTTTAAGTAATTTGATGTTTTGATGTCGCTAACTGAGACACAAAACACAAGCATAAAATTTGTTAACTTTGGGGTTAAATTAATTAATGTAGTTTGTCCAGAGACATTTATCCCTAGACCGTATAATAAATGAGTAGAAGTTTAGTTAGTACTAGCTTCCGCCCGCTACTCCGTCCGCGCGGATGTCGGTCTTCGCGTGATAAAAAAAAATTAAGATATTTTTTTTCTACGTATTTTTCCAGGATAAAAAGTATCCCATTTAATGCCCAAGATAATAAGGTATAATTATGCTAAGTTTTATCGAAATCGAACCGTTAGTTTCCACATGAACCTGAACATACAGACAGACAGACAGACAAAAATTTTTTTAATCATATATTTGGGTTTGGCATCGATCCGGTAACACCCCCTGCTATTTATTTTTTCAATATTTTCAATGTACAGAATTGACCCTTCTACAGATTTATTATATGTATAGATATTGAAGAAATTCCATGGAAACAATTTAGAATTGTTACCAAATAAATAAGATATCTTTACAAGTCCTTTGCGAGGTAGGCATAGATTGTAGTGTCAAATGTCACGATTCCTATTCAGCTTCATCTACATTCATTACTTAGTACTTTTGACACCACCTACGGAGAAGACCTGAACAATATGACCGCGGAATGTAAATCTAGATTCCAAGACGGTTCAGTTTGGTTACACTTCTGAACCGAACTCATGTTAAACAGTTGTTAAGAAGAGAGATTATAAATTAAAATTGATTGGTATTTCGGAAACCGGCTTAAAGTCTTCCGTGTATCTACAACCATGCGTATTCGTATTATATATCTGTTTTGTCAAAGTTTCTAAGAATATGACATTTTTTGATTTTTGTACCTTTGTCATATCTCTTTATTACCGCATCACAGGAAAATACTAATTTTGATCTAATTTTCACCATTGTACAGTAGCTCTAAGGGAATCGTAAGGCATGTTTCATCAAAATCAGTCAATTGCGCAAATATGTTGACAATGGATAGAAATAAAGGAGTAACAGTAACAAAAGTTAGTATTAATATACATACATACATTTACTCTTGACACCACCCTCGGATAATATCGGATTGATGTGATCGTGGAATGACAGCCTTGGTTTCTCGGGGTACCTAAATCCATCCACATTCGCATTGCATATCTGCTTTGTCAACACTTTCTTTTAATCCCACTCTCGGATCTTTCTGTTATGAATGCGGTCAGCGAGCGTTACACCACATATTTTCCGTCAAGTTCTCATTTCGACCGCAGTATTAATATAATACTGGTTGTTCTTATCATCTACAAAAACTTGATTATAAAAATTAAAAATTATCTTGTCTAATAAAGTGGTCTTCGTGAACTATATTTTAGATAATTTAGATTGTCAACTTTACAGCTTTAGATTTATGGTAAAATTATTCAATACAATTTCACAGCAATTATCTAAGAGATAAATTAGACGTTCATGTAATTTGTTTCGGAACTTTCTCTCAGTAGATGTCAGAAAAGCCCCAAAAATTAATATTTCCAGGACTATGATCAAAGATTAACAAAAAGAAAATTTGGGTTTTCCAATTTTCTGATAAAAAAAAAGTTGCTCGGGATTGGATATATGTGCCCGGTTGACGATAGGCTTGCCGCCTATCATATTGTGGGACTTAGCGTATTCGGTTAGTCGTAGGTGCCCTAGTATGCCATGCCCTGCAGTATTTCATGCAGAAGCGGTGAGGTTTTCTACAAACAAAAAAAAAATAAATAAATATCCTTGGACAAGTCACACAAATTGAATCTAACCACAAAGTAAGCAAATTATATGCTTATGTTATGGGTGTTAGTCAACGATACAAATACATAGAAATTCTTAAATAGATACCAGAATACATTTAATATACACCCAGACCCAGAAATGCAGACATCTAAATCACACCCGTTACATCACAAATGCCTGCCCCCTTCGGGAAACGAACCCGAGCCTCGCGATTCGTCGATGCAATTAGGCAAGTACGCTAGCCACTCGACCAACGATGCGGTCAAGTAAAATAAAACAAAAGAGGCTCAATAATTTACAAAGTAATAAGGTTTTGATAAAACAAGTATTAATTTACCCGAAGGGAGTCCAAGTTAAAAATATTAATTTATAATAAAAATAATATAAAAATAAAATATTAATAAAGATAATTACGTAGAAATTTTAATCAATTTTATTTTATTATTTTAATAAAATCACATTAAATCATTTCTAATTATTTTTATCAGTATGTTATTATGTATTAATTTAGTAAAATATTTTGATATGAATTCAAATGTTATAATATTTTATATTATTTTCTTGATAACAAATGTCTTGTTTCTGTATATTTTAAAGAAAGAAATATAAAGAATTATCTTTTTTAAATTGTGATTGTCGTATGTAACAATGTAATACATTATATTTTTTTTTGTATGGAATTGAATCAAGCATTAATAAAAAAAGGAAGTATTTTTACACCCATATCTCCAAAGTGGTAGGCAAAGAAACAACTACAGAAAAAGATCCGAATCCGAGCTCTTAATATGATGAAAACTATTCTATATTACATTTAGAATAATAGCAATTACATTAAAAATGCCTAAAATAAGCATGGACCGAATATTTTCAATTATTTTTAAAACTGTGATTTTTCGTTATTCCAATTTTTTTGCAGGCAACCAACTATAATTAACAATTATATCAACATGTTTGTAATAAAGCTGGGCGAATGTAATATATAATATTACTGTTATCTAATCAAATGAAAGTAACTGGCACCGACACATCTGTTCATACCTGGCAACCCAGATAACTAACAACTCCATTCACACACTTTAAGTCTGGATAATATTTTCTTATTATATTAATATTGCACTTTTTAAGGAGAAATATTTTCTTAAGTAAAAAACTTTTTTGTCCAGGATTTTTTTAGGCAAACCATTTTTTACACGCTTTTTATTAGCTTCACATGTATGTTTGTTTGTATGTTTGTAACCGACTTCTTTGGGCGCGATTTTGACCCACTTTAAACGGCCAGATTTCATTCAAACTTTGTAGATTTATTGAGGACCGATGACAATACATTAATTTGATAAAATTATTCCATTTTTGTTTGTATGTTTGTTAGTAACCGACTTCTTTGGGCGCGATTTTGACCCACTTTAAACGGCCAGATTTCATTCAAACTTTGTAGATTTATTGAGGACCTATGACAATACATTAATTTGATAAAATTATTCCATTTTGTTTGTATGTTTGTTTGTAACCGACTTCTTTGGGCGCGATTTTGACTCACTTTAAACGGCCAGATTTCGTTCAAACTTTGTAGATTTATTGAGGACCTATGACAATACACTAATTTGATAAAATTATTCCATTTTTCAATTTGCAAAATATGATTTTTGTTAATTTATATAATTTTCATCTATAATTGATAAGGTAAGAAAATGAATTAAAATTTTATATAATTTTTCTCTACAGTCGATGAGGCAGGACTAGATGTTAATTTTTATTTCCGATAATTATCTTTAGCCGTTTTCTCTATTTTTGTGTACTAAAGAGAATTTTAATTCTACAAAACAAGTAATAGTTCATAAAAATAAAAAATAAAAAAAGAAACCAAAGTAAAAAGTAAAAAATAAATAATAGTTTAAAAAAAAAACTAAAACTACTTTTTTTATAAAAAACCAAACTAAAAAATAGAAAATAAATTTTAATAAATTTGAATTAAAAAATAGAAAAAAACGCGTGTCTACGTTCGTCCGTTGCTCATATTTATGTAGGGGAGTAGACTATTGGTGCTCAGTAACCGAAAACGTCTATGAGATATATAAAGAATATAAACAATTTGTTAAGTCGCAAGACAGGTAAAATTTTATGAAAACTTAAAAATTTAAAAAATATGTAACCTTGTTATGTAACAAGCCTAATGATAGATAAAGATATTTTTGAAAGTTTGCACCAAACGGTGCTATCAGCATCAAATATCCAAATGGATTGTACATACCGAAACGGCACTATATTTGTCTAAAGAATTAAAACAGAAAAATTGTTTAGTTGTTTGCAACTATATTTTTTTCCGTTTCTATTGCACTAAATTAATTTTTAGCAAGTATAGAATTAATCTCCGTTAAATTATCTCGACAATAGTACGCAAAATATCTTGATTCCTTTAACTAACAGGGCTATAATACTAAATAAAAATAACTAACAAGGCTATAATGCTAAAAATAGTTGCCAAAATATGGCGAAAAAAAAATTTTCAATCGTAAATCACTCTCTGATGCTTCTGATGATCATGAGTCGTGCAATAGTTTAAAATTAAAAAAATAAGCTATTATAAATAATCCAGACTAAAAAGTAGAAAATAAATAATAGTTTAAAAAAACTAAAAAACACGTTTATATAGAAAACCGAACTAAAAAATAGAAAATAAAATTTAATGAATTTAAATTAAGAAAGTAGTGTTAAAAATTTCAATGAATATAGATTAATAAATAGTGTGTATAAAAAAATATTTTATTTTCAAAAAAGCGTGGGGTGATCAGTTCTTTAGGACACCCACGATTAGCCAGTAGAAAAGAAAATCCAATCCCTTTTAGAAAAGAAAATCCAATCCCTTTGTTTGAATGGCGAATATGTTACTAATCTCGTAGTTTTTAAAACTTCCCTGGACTTTAAATCCAGCCCTTAGAGAGTTGATAAATAAATAGTTACCACTGAAAATAAAAAAAAAATAGCATAATATGGGGTCTACAAACAGAATAACTAAAAAAGGAGTATCTTCACGCTCATATCCCCAAAGATGTAAGCACAGGCACAACCAGGGCACCCACGACTAGTCGAATACACTAAGTCCTATGATGTGATAGGTGGCAAGCCTATCCCCAACCGGGCACATATCTAATCCCGGGCAACGATATTCTTATTAGAAACTTGAAATTTCAAATTTTCTGGTTTTTTTGTTGCCCGATCCGGGGATTGAATCTGAGACATCATGAAGTCAAGTCTAACATCTGGACTGCTAGACAATCAAAATAATTAAGGGTAGTAAAACTGTAAACACTAAAAAAAGAGTTGCAAAATATCTACATTCTTATTAAATTCTGTTATATACCTTGTGAACACTTTGTACCTAGACTATACATACTCGTACATACTATTTAACTTTGCACTTTTTACTCTTTTAAAACTTTACACTTTATCTAACTTTAAGCGAAATTATTAATTATGTAAGAACAACTCTATATATAGATATCTTTAATATACATTTGGATTTTCGAAGTTTAACGAATATAGCCGAAGCACATAATTTAAATAGTACTAATAAAAATCACTGCTCTAGTCCCAGTACAAATATTCTTGTTGACTGTTTATAAATGTCTACATTAAGTATGCAAAACTCGAGATAATTTTCAGTTAACGTAATAAAGTCGTGCAATGTTTGCAAGATCTTGACAAATGCGACCATAGAAATTTATGTAATAAAGGTTTATATAATACAAGATATTACGACGAACTCCGTTCCACCAGTTCCTGTTTTATTTCTTTTTTTCTGTTTTTTTCTAATTTACACAACAATCAACCAATCGCCTCTGTGGTCTAGTGGTGTTGGACTTGACTTCATGACGGGACCCGGGACTGGTTCAAATCCCAGGTTGGACAACAAAAAGGGATGTGGTATTTCGAATTTTCCAATAAAAAATATAGATCGGGATTGGATATGTGCCTGGTTGGCGATACGCTTGCCACCTAGCACATTGTTGTCACTAAGTGTCTTCGGCTAGTCGTGGGTTCCCTGGTAGGGCCTCTGCCTACCCGTTCGGGGATATGATCTTCAAGATACTTACTTAATGAAACAAAGTACAAAAAGTATCCTTTGTTCTTCTTCTCCTGGTGCTAAGCTACTTCTCCAATAATTTTCAGCCAAATCGGTTTTTGCTGTTTTCGAGTTATAAATAGTGTAACTACCACATTTTTTATATACTATTATATACAAGAATAATATACTCTTCGTGGAGATTGTGACGTGTTCTCATCGTGTTACCAGATATAGAAGAGTTAGTTACGATAAAAGTAATTTTTTACTTTTTTTAGATGGACTATTTTTAAGTAACGCTTTTGAGATCGTCTACATAAACAAGAAATTTATGCATTAATAAGAAAAAAAAGTATCTTCACGCCCATATCCGCGAACAGGTAGACAGAGGCACAACCTTGGCAGCTACGACTAGCCGAAGATACTTAGTCCCACAATATGTTAGTTGACTAGCCTATCGCCAACCGAGCACATATCCAATCCCGGGCGACGATACTGTTATTGAAATTTCAAATTTTCTATCTATTTGTTGCCCGACACGGGGTCGAATCCGGGACCTCGAGAAGTCAAATCCGACATCGGACCGCTAGACCACAGAGGCGACAAACCTTAAATCAAACTGAAAAACCACTACTGTTAGCTTCGGAATCGCAGACCACTTCATGAGATGTCTCACTAGAAGAATACCCTCAAAATTGGTTGCCTATTAGTTGAATAATGAGGTAACAAACATACACAAAAAAGAAAAAAACGTTTAGAAGAATTGAGAACCTCCTCATTTTTTGAACGCTGTTAAAAAAAGAAACATTTTTTTCTATGCTATTAAAATTACAAATACGAGTTTGTCTGTTTGTTTGCACTCCTACACTCGAAAACTACTGAAACGATTTTCATGAAATTTAGTACACACGTGCGTACTAAATTTCATAAAAATCGGATTAATAGTTTTATCCCGAAATAATGTTCCTGTGGGACCACGCGGGCAACGCCGCTGGCAATAACTAGTCTGCTATAATTATTAAGCTATTGAAATATTGTAGTTAATAACTGAACAATTTTGAGTCAGCGCCAAACGCCTTAAGTCATTCAGTTTTCTTGAATTGAAAGAAATAACCAAATCAAGTTAACAAAACAACATCAGATCCCCGTTAACTATTTTACTACTAAAAAAATTAAACACTCGTTGTACACATGTTTTATTCAACACTCTCTTTAGACTAATTAGACCATCAGAAAAAGAAAAAAAAATGTTTAAGTTCAAAGTATGTGGAACACCGAAAAATTTATTATTAGTTGTCTATTTTCGCACAAAAATCTTAATGCAATTCACCGAATACATCTAGGTATTTACCCAGTTTCAACGGCATAGCTCTTATAGTTTCGAAAAAAAATTGGTTGTGACTTTCGGACGGAAAGACAGACGGACATAACGAATCTATTGAGGGCTTTTTTAGCAATTGGCTGTGGAAACTTTAAAAATATACGTTTGTTTTTTATAAAAATAGCATAAGAACTTTATTGTCACACCTAAAATAACATATTGATGATTTATTTTTTAATATTTTAGCTTTTCCATGGTTTAAATTTTTACATATTTTTTTACAGAATTTAACAATATTTATTAAATAGTGTTATGTAAGATCGCGTAATACCCCTCTAGCTTAATGATTTATAAAATTGCGTTGGCAGCGTGGAATATATTATAACATATTATAGCTTTTTAGACAACAACGATGTATATGTGTGTAAAGTCACTAGACTTTAAGTACTTATAATATTAATTAATAGTACGCAATTTTGATAAACACATATATAATAAAATTATGATACTCTTTCCTCCATACTAAAGGAGTATATTTGTAATTAATACAAAATATCTTTGTCAAACAAAATAATTTCATAAAAGAAACACAGATATTAAATATTAAATTCTTCAACCACATACATTGAATAAAAAAAATAAGGTAGGGTGTACTGTCATTATTCGTTATTAAAAATATTACGAGTATCTACACTATAGTCGAACACATACATTACACTATATAACACATTACACACACATATTACACTAAAATAACAATTACAATAAGTACTAACTTATTGAAAAAATTAAAATCAAAATAAACTTACCAATAGTTTATTCACATTTTATGTTTTAAACAATAACAATTACACAGAAATTTCACATTCACAAAACTTGATATTCGCACTTTTGCCTAAACTTTTTTGTTTCTAGAATTCAAGCTAGGTAAATTTCTTTGAATTTCCTTTGACGATAAGCAGTGTAAACATTTATTATCGATAGAATCCACCCAAAAAAAAATCTGTGAGTTTTCTATTTGATAGATTTGAACTACGAGGCTCACTTTGAAAAGTCAGCATGCCGCGCGTGCAAGCCGTTCCGCTACAAAAAAGATATGTTGGCGACGGATTCCGCCCGCCCATGGCGCATGTCCGCCACCTGTGGTGTCATTTTGATTATGGTGGTACATATTTGACCACATACTTTAGTAATTGTATTATTAAATAAAATATGATGAATGTAATCTCGCCTCAGTGGTCTAGCGGTCCGGCGTCGGACTTGACTTTTTGAGGTCCAGGGTTCGATCCCCGGGTCGGGTAAGATAAAAAAATAGAAAATTTTTATTTTTAATTTTCTAATAAATAAATAAATATCCTTGGACAAGTTACACAAATTGAATCTAACCCCGAAGTAAGCAAATTAATGCATGTGTTAGGGGTATTAGTCAACGATACCAATACATAGAAATACTTAAATAGATACCAGAATAAATTTAATAAACACATAGACCCGGGAATGCAGACATGTAAATGTTCATCACACAAATGCCTATCTTCGTCGGTAATCGAACCTGAGCCTCGCGGTTAGTCGATGTAGTAAGGCGTGTACGCTAGCCACTCGACCAACGAGGCGGTCTCATATAAATAATATTGCCCGGGATTGAATATGTTAAGTTAACCTGATGTTAAGAAATTCACGCCGCCTAGAGACACCAAAGTTAGGCCTCGAGAAAAAGTAAGTTTACCGGCTACCTTATCCTCCGAACCGGAACACGTCATGACGTTATGGCGGCAGGAATAGGTAAGGCGGTGGTACCAATTCGGGCGAGTCGCTGCTAAACTCTACCACCTAGACAGATATTACGGTGTGAGTGACGTTGAGCCTATGCTCGCCTTTTAGGAGTTGCCTGGCAAGGAAGGCAGATGGTCTACTCTACAAAGGAGCCCGGACCAACACGGGGAAATTGTTTTTACTGCGCTTAAATTATTCGGACGGGGGAGTTTATCAATTAGATACCTTCGTCGTATGTGTCATTTTGTATTTTCTGCTAGACCACGCATGACATTGTACAGATTAGACCGATCTCGATACTTAATCCTTTTTTAATTGGATATAAATGTACTCTTAGTCCCTAAGGAATCCAATTTTAAATTAAAAAATCAGTCCCTTGTTCCGTCACCGGTTGCAAAAACACGGGATGATTGAAATCTTTCGCAACTGTTAACTCAAATCTTTTTACAGAGCCCTTACCATGAATTGGTGTAGATTACGTCCGGTAAGTTACGTGTCAAAATCTATGACGTTTTTGTTCTAAAATGTATTTCTATTAGTTACCAATAGAGGGCGCTGTTCAAGGTTTTCATACAAATACAAACATACAAATCAATCATACAAATTTACAGAGACGGTAGCGAATTTAGTAAACTTGACAAGCCGTAAACTCATGGTAAGGGCATAGATTGTCTTATTTTTGGAGATATAGTTATATGGTTTAGTCATCATTGTTATTTTTTTTTAAATCGCCTCTGTGGTCTAGCTGTTCAGTTGTTGGACTTTACTGCATGAGGTCCCGGGTTCGAATCAGGATTCGAACCAGAACGACCCAGGGGTCGGGCAACATAAAAGAAAATTGGGTTTCTCAAATTTTCTAATAAAAAAGATGTTGCCCGGGGTTTGACTTGTGCCCGGTTGGCGACAGGCTTGCCACCTATCACATTGTGGGACTTAGTATCTTAATATAGTCGTGCGTACCCTAGTTGTGCCTCTGCCTACCCCTTCGGGGATATGGGCGTGAAGATACTTTTTTTGTGTCGTTTCTGCAACACATTGAAGTTTTAGTAGGTGCCCCTGCTATTTAATTCTGGTAATAAATTAGCACCTGAAACAGTTTTTAAAAGCGACCCAGTAGCTTTTAACTTCATTACTTGCAAACATTCAAAAATACAAATAATTTAAAAAAACACAATGAATTCTCTTTATTATTAAGTAGTTATTGAATATTGTGTACGATAATGCAGTTAATTAAAATACACTATACAGGATCTGAACCTGTAACCTTTCGACTCAAGCCGACGAATGCTCTAACTAGGTATTTGAGCTACTGAGAATTAAGTCCCGTGGCGTAATTTTGAATTCCTTTCTTACCCGTTAACGCGGTTAAAACGTTTATAGAAATTCAACCCACGCACAGGGCAAGTGCTAAAATAAAAATAATACCTTCAAAAATATATTATCAGTTCATAATAAGCGTCATTTAGTTATTAACCTTCGACGGAAATATAAAAAGTAATAAATGTTTAATATTTATTATATACTACCTATTATTTATATGCGCCAGTTAGTAATAGCTTTGAAGTCGGTACCAAGCCTTTAACTAATAATTATATTATAAGTAAGTACTTAATTGGCTTGGCACCGACTTCAAACCATCATACGAGTATTAAATCTTTATTATTTTTTACTTTTTAGTATTGAAGTCGGTCTTTAGTAACGTAGCTATTTTTATTTTTATATACAGGTTGACATTTAAAGTACGAGACAAACTTTAAAAAACTTTTCGTAATCAGAACAACACTCTCGATCTATGAAGTAATTAAAATTAAAAAAAATATGGGATAGTATAGTATAGTGAAGTAATTAAAATTAGAAACAATTCCGTATCAAACAAAAAAAGAATTACGTAAATCCGTTCAGAAAACTCGGAGAAGTCGGCGTACATACATAAAAAATATACCGGCCGAATTCCTCCTCCTCGTTTTTTTGAACTCGGTTAAAACAAAGTCTTTTGGCTAGATCTGTCTGTATATTCGCGATAAATTCAAAAATTACTGAACCAATTTTCACACGGTTATGGTTATGTTTTATTCTATAAGCAAAGCTGGCCAACTCGCTGGTAAGCTCATAAAAGAGTATAATTTAATAAAGAGAATACATTACAAAGATGTTTGATGCTATAAATTTTTTAATTTCCAGTTTGTTTGATTGTTCACGCATCACGTCAAAAATGCAATAAAAGCGTTAAAAACCGACTTCTATTTCAATGTAACGTCGTCTAAATATACGAAGATTAGAACCGAGCCGGTGTGGTTTCCCGAAAAGGTTTTTTCAGTTGATAGCGCATACCGACTATACTAGCCGCAGCACTCTGTGTTCGCCCTTTTTCTAGCAATGTAAGTATTCTTGTACACTCTTCAAGTGTAAGTGACGTATTGATAAATTAACAAATGTGGATTGAGACGGGTTATTTATACTGTGATATAACACAAAGCCAAGGTCTTCTTCCTTCTTTCTTTAGTTTTTGGCATTCACGTTAGTATTTTGCCACTAATCAAGTACAAATTTGCATCAAGTTAACCGATTTACCATAATTACACTGAATATAAACAATTAAATTCAATAATTATGAAAAAACTTCGACCATCTTCTCTCTCGGTGGCGCGGAAACTCCCAAGCAAAGTCTTACAACAATAAAGTTGTTGTAAGTTGTCGTCGTTGTAAGTCGAAACAAGAGATTACGTGTAATAAGTTGTTCAATCTTTAAAAATACTCGTTTTTACTTTTAGTATGTTTTACGCCAGGAATTAATTAAAACCAAGGAGTTAAAATATTAAATTAATAAGGAATAGATAAAGATTCCAGGATTACACAAATTGAATCTAACCACTAAGTAAGCAAATTATGTGCGTGTTGTTATGGATGTTAATTAATGATACTGATAATTACATAAAATGCTTAAATAGATACCTGAATAAGTTTAATAATAACCCAAACCGGAAATGCAGACATCTAAATGTTTATCACACAAATGCCTGCCCCTGTTGGTAATCAATCCCAAGCCTCGCATTTAGTCAGTGT
>NJDD01000101.1:7135-41275 GCA_002245505.1 Calephelis nemesis | reverse complement strand
TATCACATTGTGGGACTTAGTATCTTCGGCTAATCGTGGGTGCCCTGGTTGTGCCTCTGCCTTCCCCTTCGGGGATATGGGCGTGAAGATACTTTTTCTAAACTTTTTTATGTTCCAGTTTGTTTGATTGTTCACGCATCACGTCAAAAATGCAATAAAAGCGTTAAAAACCGACTTCTATTTCAATGTAACGTCGTCTAAATATACGAAGATTAGAACCGAGCCGGTGTGGTTTCCCGAAAAGGTTTTACAGTTGGTAGCGCATACCGACTATACTAGCCGCAGCACTCTGTGTTCGCCCTTTTCCTAGCAATGTAAGTATTCTTGTACACTCTTCAAGTGTAAGTAACGTATTGATAAATTAACAAATGTGGATTGAGACGGGTTATTTATACTGTGATATAACACAAAGTCAAGGTCTTCTTCCTTCTTTCTTTAGTTTTTGGCATTCACGTTAGTATTTTGCCACTAATCAAGTACAAATTTGCATCAAGTTAACCGATTTACCATAATTACACTGAATATAAACAATTAAATTCAATAATTATGAAAAAACTTCGACCATCTTCTCTCTCGGTGGCGCGGAAACTCCCAAGCAAAGTCTTACAACAATAAAGTTGTTGTAAGTTGTCGTCGTTGTAAGTCGAAACAAGAGATTACATGTAATAAGTTGTTCAATCTTTAAAAATACTCGTTTTTACTTTTAGTATGTTTTACGCCAGAAATTAATTAAAACCAAGGAGTTAAAATATTAAATTAATAAGGAATAGATAAAGATTCCAGGATTACACAAATTGAATCTAACCACTAAGTAAGCAAATTATGTGCTTGTTGTTATGGATGTTAATTAATGATACTGATAATTACATAAAATGCTTAAATAGATACCTGAATAAGTTTAATAATAACTCAAACCGGAAATGCAGACATCTAAATGTTTATCACACAAATGCCTGCACCTGTTGGTAATCAATCCCAAGCCTCGCATTTAGTCAGTATGTTATGTTGTGTTAATTAGACGTGTACGCTAGCCACTTGACCAACGAGGCGGTCAAGTTATAGTTGCATAATACGTTATTTGAAAACTTATTAAATTTTGAATAAAACGCAGTTTATTTTTTCAGGAATAATGTTTTTATTTTAAAGATATTCAGGTTTCTTTAACCAACATTAATTATTTACTTTCGAGTGCATTTAAATTAAATACTCGTAAAGCCGAGTGGAACAAAGATAAAAAAGAGCTCATGACAAAGCGGAAGTTAAAGTGGCTACTTAAATAAGGATGCCTGAAATAGTATCCTATTTGAGTTTTCATTATTAGTTTCTCAAAACTCTATTTGTTTGTAAAGTTTACTCTAATGAAAACTAATACTAATCTTTTTAACTTATCTTTATGTAACTAGAATCGCTTCTGTGGTCTAGTGGTTCAGTTGTTAGACTTGACTGCACGAGGACCTGGGTTCAAATCCCGGGTCCGGTAACAAAGAGAAAATTGGGTTTTTCTAATTTTCTAAAAAAAAAATGTTGCTCGGGATTGGAAATGTGCCCGGTTGGCGATAGGCTTGCCACCTACCACATTGTGGGACTTAGTGTCTTCGGCTAGTCGTGGGTGTCCTGGTTGTGCCTCTGCTTACCTCTTCGGGGATTCTAGTGTACACCAGTGTGTGATAAACACCTTGGTTGAGTTCTTGGCAACGACTTAACTGATTTTTTAACTTTTGAGTAATGTTTGGAAGGAAAAACAATAATTCCATATCAGTATTTTTCCTATTTTAAATATGTGCTTATTCCTACATTGTTGTATGGAAGCGAGAGATGGATATGTCAGAAAAAGCGTAATAGTGGAATAAATGCGGTCGAAATGAGAGCGCTACGGAAAGTCTATGGTGTTACGCTTGTCGACCGCATTCGTAATAGAAATATCCAAGAAAGAGTGGGATTGAAAGAAAGTGTTGTTGTTAAAATGAAAAAGGGCATGCTCCGCTGATTCGGACATGTAGAAGGAATTGCTGATGAAAGATTCACAAAGAAGATATATAAGATACTATGCGAATGTGGATGGATGTAGGCACAAATTGTAAAGACATATGGATGTTGGTACCCGGGGAGACCTAGGTTGACAAATCGCGATGTTAAGGCGAAGGCGGTGGTGGTGTCAAGAGTCTCCAAAACCGGCTTGTTTGTATGAAAAGGGTTATAAATGTGAAGGAAGCCAGGCAGGTTTGCAAATATCGTGAAGTTTGGCACTCGATATTCTCTGCCTACACTGTAAGGGACTTGGCGTGAAGATATGTATGTAAACAAAATCGTAAATGTTTAAACAATTACACGGCTGACACTTATTCGAAATTTTTCAACATTCTACAAAGTGACAAAACTAAGGTCTTAGAGAAAGAGAAACTGCAAGAAGACATTACGACAGCTATGTTCCGCCATTATTTGACAGGTTTTTTTTTGTATTTGATTGCGGACGACTGTGATAGTTGACAGAGCGCAGACGCAGAGACGCAGTACAGCTTTTATGCTTAAACTGTAGTAGTTATTGTAGGTATTTTTTATTGAAGTGAAAACTTCTTTAGGCGCGTTGAGAGTTTTGGTAGAGGGTAAAATCCTCGGTTCGCGTCACTGACATGCTAATGATAATAGTATATCTATAGCTATGGAGAGCCAGACTAGCACACGCGCAGTAGCCTGTGTACACGTATACACTAATATATCGACTATTATTATATATATTATATTTATAATTGTATATTAATTATTTTTTCAACCACTTTGTATTTATATTTTGTTCATGATTTGTTTAACCCATCATATGTAACTAATAAATAAAACATAAAAAATTCATATAATTTTTGCATATAGTTTTAATTACTCTGAACTTAATAGTTCCGTTTTCACTTCTATCGGCAGTCCCACGACTGATACTGTTTTTTTTTCTATTCATATATTCTGCATACAAAATTCATAAAGAATTCATTAATCCAAACTTAAGACTTTGTAAGTTATAATTCAAATTGTGATAAGAATAAAACTATTTGTTGAATGAATATTAAAACATTGTGTATATAATAAAATAACCACTTTTTAAAAATATTTAAATATTTGCACACCACAATGTGGTAGAATATGTTGGAAAGCTTAAATAATTTTGTAACAACTTCAACACACATATTCCGCAAATAAGTATATTTTCTTTCTTTCTTTGTAAGCAAAAACGAAAGTAACTCGCTGAAGAAAACGAAATCCGATCTATTTCTAAAAGGACAGTGGTCATTTTTATTTCCTAATAAAAACTACGATCTGACAAACTCAGCAATTGCAAATATATGCACTGATAACAAACTGCATTGTGCGTTTTAAAGTGCCTAAATCCTAACCAAGTCTGATCCCAAACCGCGGTCGAGCGCGCTACATCCAGTTCGCCACAAAATCGCATGACTCCAGTTTTTTGGGATATAAAGGTAACATTATTCTTTTTTTTTCGAAATGACTTCTGTCGTGTACATCTACAGACTTTTACGTCACCGGGCTAGTGGGCGAGCAGAGTGCTCAGCCAGAGATTGAATTTTGGGTGGGGCCTGTGACCCCAATGGGAGGGGTCGCAAAAGGTGTCTCCTGTGAAACCGAAGTAAATAATAATAATAATAAATAATAAATAAATACCCCTGGACAAATCACACAAATTGAATCTAACCCCAAAGTAAGCAAATTATGTGCTTGTGTTATGGGTGTTAGTCAACGATAATATTACATATAAATACTTAAGTATATACCAGAATAAATTTAATAAACACCCAGACCCGGAAATGCAGACATCTAAATGTTCATCACACAAATGCCTGCCCCCGTCGGGAATCGAACCCGAGCCTCGCGGTTGGTCGATTTAGTTAGGCGAGTACGCTAGCCACTCGACCAACGAGGCGGTCAACATTATATATCTTTTTACTATATAGACTATGTCTTTATTTTGCTAATATCGCGAAATTAGTGTGTTTGTTGTGACGAGAAGTCTTCCAAATGTCACAGAATGTCACAAGCCTAACTAACGTTCCCACCGCCGACTAACGCGAGCAGTGAGGCTATTCCGTATCTTTTTAGTGATGATCACTGGGTAAAATGTACATCAAATAGCTGTCAAATGATATGTTTTGTATTTGCTATTTCCATTAATGCTTGTAATCAGGGGGCAGACCACAAACGAAGTAAGAGCTCAGGTAACTTCTTACTATATTCGTGGTCTGGTGGCTACTGGCTCTTTTTTGGGTATACGTCGATCCCTGATGATAGAAGGATGTATGATTTCAACCATATTTTATTTTCAATCACTACAAATAATTGGAGTAAATAATAAAGTCTTGCTATCAGTTTTTGGACTAAGTGTACTGCGCGAAATTAATTAAGACTTTCCTAATCCTTAATAAATCATCCGAAAATCCGAACTTAATAAGATACGTCCCATTAAGGTATGTTATGAATCAAAAGAACGGTCAAACTAATACTACGATACAAATATAATGCCGACTTAGGCACAGTTAAAATATACAGTCATCAAACAATCCATCAACGAATTTCATGAAAAACCTTGAAAATAAATCAAAAATTCGCCCTGAACACGGTGAAGGCAACTTAGGTATCAATTACGTCATATATGATGTACTCTAAAATTATCAAACAACCTTCAAAAAACTGGGAACACAACGCCAGATTATCTTCTCTACTCATGACAGTGATAATGTAAAATACAAACTTGCTGTACAAATCTGACAAAATCTTTAAAATTTGTACCTACTCTAAGAGCCGGTGGGAGATCGACCTTCACCGATCTGATAACCAGGCGAGTCATATTTTTTTATCAAATATAATTTATAAACAAATATTCCTATAATTACTTGCCTATCTAAAAGTGTTCATGGCTATTTTTAATTAAATTATGTATGCTATAAGTATGATTTTTTGCAGGCAAGTCTATATGACTGATTTTATAATAAAATAATCTAAAATTTGATATAACTTTCGATAATTTAGCAGAACTATGGAGTCACCTATATTGACTTACCTGTTCACATCTGTTTGCCAGGTAGCTATACACAAAAATGATTAGTCAAGCCTACTGAGGCATATTCTATGTGTTAAAAATTAACAGTGAAATAAAATTAATTTGATTTAATCAAAAGAACGAAAGTGATGATAAAAAAATCGATTAAAGTTAATTTAATTAAAAATAGCCATGAGCACTTTCAGACAGGCAAGTAATTATAGGCATATTTGTTTATAAATTATATTGGATAAAAAATATGTCTCTGGTTATCAGATCGGTGAAGATCGATCTTCCACGGTCTCCTATACAATTGTATACGCTAATGTTCGCAGTATCGCAGTATAATGAAAAACTGGACAAACTGAGATACATAATCGAATCTTTCACTTGCCTTACTCAAGTCGTTGTTCTTACAGAGACCTGGATTAAATATCACGATGAAGCTGAAAGGCTGTAGTTTCCCAACTACACGCGTTATTATAATATTATGGGGATACGGGCGTAAAGATACTTCATAAAGTTTAACAACGTATTATATCTACCACGTTATTCCACGATAGTCTTGGCGCCTACAATCACGTAAGCACATCCCATTAATAATGGTAGGAGAAGACCAAGATGCTAAATATAAAGCATCATGTGAACTTACTAGATTGTAAAGATTAGGTTCTAAAACAAAAGAAAGTCTTAAGTTTGTAACTTTAATTTTAAGGTAAGAAACTAATCTAACGCTTGAGGCTGTATTAATAAGCTTTACATTAGAAAAACTGTCTGCTTATTTGCATACCCAGGCTATGAAAATATTTTCGTATGACATGGAAAACCCTTAGGGAGATGTCTCCTTCATAAAAATATCTTTTATTCAGACAACGTGTCTTGTCACTTAAATATATTTAATGATATTTTTGGTAGATAAGAAAAATATGTTATATTCAACAACAACCTATGTTTATATAATCTCCTCAGACAAAAAGATTGTCTGGTAGAGAGCGCTTTGTTTGGCGATAAGACCGCCTTTTGTGTACTGTAAACTATAATAATATGTTCTTGTTAATACTTAATTGTACCATTTTGTAATAGGTTTAATTGTGAACAATAAAGGGTTCATTCATTCATTCATTCAACTTGGTAAGACAGGTAAGCATTAATTATGATGGTTGGTTTTGACAACACCAGTAACGTCTTACATGTTCGTTGTTTTAATGCAGGTCATGCGTTCTACTTATTATTACACTTATAATAAACTTAAGAGTATATTTTTTGAATTTGAATATATGTTCAGAAGAGTTTATCATTTAAAAGAAATTGTGATATACATTCAGTCAAAATATATAGGGAATGGTCTACTTACGGTATACTTATTTATAGTTCCAAATTCAAATTTTTGTTTTTTGTAGTTTCCTATATTGGAACAACTGTTTTCCAGGCCATCATTGAGAATGAAGTTTTCTACCAAACACTCAACAAATACCATAAATAAATAAATATCCCCGGACAAGTCACACAAATTGAATCTAACCCCAAAGTAAGCAAATTATATGCCAGTGTTATGGGTGTTAGTCAACGATTCTAATACATAGAAATACATAAATAAATACCAGAATAAATTTAATAAACACCTAGAGCGGAAATGCAGACATCTAAATGTTCATTTCACAAATGCTTGCTCCCGTCGGGAATGGAACCCGAGCCTCGAGGTTGGTCTACAAATATACGTCATATAATCATATAATTAACCTGCTTCGGGCAGACATTACGGTTATTCGGACAACAATACAAAATTCATGACTCGTGTCGGACGTGGTCTTGTGACAACGGGATAATACAACAATTCGGTGGTGGTCGTGATTTGTCAAGCAATACCGTCGGGGCAGATTACCACAGGAGGGAAGTAACAATTTATTGTCCTATTATCCTATTCCTTTTCTGCTTTCCTTCTTCCCTTGTATAAAGCTTCTTCTGCGCGAGGAAACCATTTAAGCCATTTTGGCTGGTCCTTTCAAAGTAACCCTGTAGGTATATAGAATTATTTTTGTAAAATTCGCAAAGGTATTATCACATATCTGCATAACCATTCATCAAATTTTGTGTACATATTTGTCTATATTCCATAACGTGCAACGAATTCTCAAAAGAAAACAAAAGCATTTTAGTATTAGGGCGACGCCGCCGGCAACGGGTACATCTAAACTATAAAAATCAGCTTTATACATAATGTCTTGAGTACATGACCTTAATAAGGGATACGCTCAAACAAGATTCCTCTCCCGCACTGAGGTAAAATACAAAAGAATACTTATATGGATGAATTTGCTAATTTAATATTTTCTCTTGGGTTTGTTAGGCAATCGTAAAATGTGAAATATGTGTTGTGTGTCCCGCTTGATATCGAATTTTATAGTTATAACTTTCAGAATTTTACATATTTTTTGTGATACTGTAAGACTGACAAACAAATGTAGCCGTTATTTGGTATATACATTACTTGTATCATTATAGCTGACTAAACCAAATCCGTCCATTAAAATAAACCAAGAAAAAATCAAGCCAAACCAAAAACATCCGTTTGGCCTACGCGTATTTTGACTTTTTTTCTTTGCGAAGAAAAGAAAGAATATCGAGCGAGGCAAGTTTCATGCGGACTTGCTTAACTTCCTGCACATTCATTACTGTTGACCGGCCACACATATTCGGAATTTCGTTACGAATATTTGTTTCCAAAAAAATGTCGCAGCAAGTTCACACATGTCTATGAACCACCTCATACATCAAGAATTTTTAGTACGAAATTAGTCAAAATTTTGCTTGGGCGACATTTCGTTTCGATTTTTCGAAACCTTCTTCCGTATCAATAATCCGAATGTATGTAATAAGCCTTACAAATACACTTCTTTCGCATACTCTCGACATTACCCTTGAATAAAACGTAGCGATTAGATCGTGAAATGTCTGTCATTTGACGTTGTTTCCAATTCATCAAACCAACAAAACATAACCTACCCTCATTTTTCCGGAAACAAATTCTTTCAAACTCAATCCCTCTCTTTCTCTCTGATCACACTTTTGAAAATTAAATTGACGAGCGCAAAACTATTCGGTTTACATATCGCACTTGTTTTTTCGCTTTTACCTTTTTCTTTTTCTACTTTACCTTTCGTATGAAAAACCTTTAGACAAGATTTTAATAAGACTTGACTAGTAGTAAACAAACACAATTTTCCTTTGACGAAGGTACAAGAGATATATTTGCATAGAACTTCCGATGTATAAATTCCTTTTGAAGAAGGTACCGAAAGATAAAATATAATTATTTGGGCCAACCGACAGACGAATGCCAGCAAATATTTGCCTATTCCCGATTTTCACGAAAATAAAAAAATACTTTACCCAAACCTATTCTCGAATTTATCTCTTTTGCTTATCCCAGATTCTTAAGAAAATAAAAGACGTTTTATGAAACAAAAAATCTTACTCTTGAATTTATCTCAACTTCAATGAATTCCTAAGGGTCCAACAATGGGGTTAATTTATGAAGTCGATCCCTCACGTCCGTATTCCGACTAAATAAAAATAAATTTGACGAAAAAAATTATAGTGGAATTGAATAGAAACCAAGTCATTCAATTGTCTTTACAAGGTTAGGTGCAGTTCAGTGCCCGCTTTTTATATAACAACTTTTTATTCAAATATCTTTCTTTACCAATTTTACGTACATAATATTATCATACAGCAAGAGTTCGGCAACTTTAAAAGTCGAAGGATTGTGATACAGCAGCTGATTGTGAGATAAGTCAAAAGACAGCGAACATACGGTTCTTGTGATAAGAAATCTCTGTAGGTGGTAGAGTTTAGGTAGGATTGGTACGACGGCATTTGAGGTGGATAGATTACGTAGGGCTTACGAATTTACGATACACCGTTTGGAGAATATGTTAGTAGAGAAAACAATGTTAGACAAATTCTAAAACATCATTTTCTAAGTCAAATCAACTATATAAATCAAAATAGAGTATATAAGCCCATAATTATATACAAAACCTTGTTATTTACTTAAATTAAAATCACTAGAATATCGAGAATTATATATACTTAAAGTATCTGTAAAGTACCACCGCGTGCCATCCTTTGGGTTGGGTCACTCTCGAAGATACCGTTTCACTTGTCTTTGGTCATATGATACATTGTCTTTGGTCGTCGTGCACAGCATTAGCTATTCATATCATATATACCATAACGTCAGTGCTTGCCTTTGACGTGTTCCGGTTTAGAGGTAAAGGTAGCCGGTAAACTTACTTTTGTTCGAGGTTATAACATACCGGCTTCTGTTTGACAACGCACCATTATTTCCTTCGGAGTCTTTAGGTAGCGTGAATTTCTTATCATCAGGAAATCCGTCTGCTTGGTTGCCTGCCATTACCATAAAATCTTATCATCACTTATCTTCACTAACACCGTGCCATCTGACAAGGTGGTAGAGTTTCGCAGCGACTCGTCCGGATTGGTACCACCGCCTTACCTATTCCTGCCGCCATAACGTCATGACGTGTTCCGGTTCGGAGGGTAAGGTAGCCGGTAAACTTATTTTTGCTCGAGACTTAACATCCTGACCTCAGGTTGGCAACGCACCATTACAATCTTTGGTGTCCCTAGGCGGCGTGAATTTCTTACCATCAGGAAATCCGTCTGCTTGTTTGCCTTCCTATAACGTAAAAAAAAAGTACAATTTATTACAACCAATATTTACAACCATCAAGAACCCCTATTAACCTAGGCTCGCCTCTCACGAGCTGCATGGTATAGAGAGCGCCTGAAACTCAGTACTCTTAATCACCTACTAGATTACCATCAGCTTGCGATGAGGTCGTCACATTCCGCGACGATATCTTCGACTCACTCGTCTAATTTGCACGGTCTTACGTAAGTATACTATTTAATCAGACACTTTCAGCTAATCATTGGTACCCTAGTTGTACCTATGCCAGGGTTCATCTTTCACACAGTCTCTGCCACGTTTAAATCCACTATCCATTTTTTGACGAATGAATAAGATAGAGTAGAATCCCTTCATGTAATGACCATATCACTATGGATGCCTTTCGGTGATAGTCTCTCCTTGTGGCGGAATTTATGACGGCACGCTGCTCGATTTACTCCATTCGATTGTTTTGTTAAAAAAAATATAAAACCACAGCTAATTATTGCACACGTTTCATAATTCACACAATTACTCTTAACTAAAGTAAATAATGTGGGATTCATATGATACTTTTGTGGTATTGATCAAATGCGATAATACCGTAATATTTTATCCAGTTAAATTTAATTAGGATAATGTAATTTATTGCAAATTGCTTACATTTTGTATAAAATGTTACTGCATAATCTCTACAGTTTTATTATTTTTGTTATTACAACGTATAATAACTTTCAATAGATTAATATTTAACCACTGATTGAAGGGCTAGCGTTCATGCCTAACCCTACCTACCAACCACGAGGCACGGGTTCGTTTTCCGACGATGGCAATGTTTGTGTGATAGGTATAAGTGTGCTAATTTTTGAGTTTGGGTGTTTGTCAAATTAACACTGGTGGATAAGTCTAATTTTAAAGGAATTTGGGACAATTCAATTTAAACCAAAGTTCCCTGGTTCAAGGAGGCAAGCCTTGTCGTGGCATGGGGCTCAGTACCCGAGATGCCAGCTAGCACCTTGGGGAAACTAATTGGTATCCGAAAGCCGGGCACTGCTGGCACTAACTATGTAGGCCTGTCCGAGAGATCTATGGGAGGGTCTTGCCTTAATTGGCCAGGCTGCGAGGAAGATCTGTCCGAACAGAGGAACCGTCCTGAGGGCTGCACCGCACAGGAGCCTGTCTGTGTAGTGAACGGTTCAAACTTTGGGAGCTTTGGCAAGGCCCATCGGAGTTGCATGTCGGAGCAGCGTATCAATATGGTGTTCTACTTAGGTCGTCCGCTACTCTTGAAATTCTTAATGAAGAATGTTAAAAAGCCAAATTTGATAAATAGAACAAGGTGCGAGCTCGCCAAACGGAAGTGGAGAATAAAGTGATATAGGACCTTTTAAGGATCATAAGGCTGAGGGAGAAGACCCTTCTTAGGGCCAGATTGAAGGCAAAGTAAGACATGCTCAGGGCCCTGCACAAGACGATAAAGGCCATTATGTAGGCAAGCCTGTTAAATTTGGCCAGTAGACTTATCGTTGTCGGATGAGATATTGGATCTAGAAGTGCACCCGTCACGTAAAAGGACGTCCTCCTTGTTTTATGTTCCCTGTTTCTCGGGTACGGATATAGGTTGTTCCCGGCCAAATTTCTAACGGCAAGGGGGGTTTCAAAAAAAGACTGCGGGGGTGACAAGGGAGGAGTTTCTGAAGTCCCCAACAGGTCGTGACGCAAAACGTGGCGACAATCGTGCAAAGTAGAGTGCAAACGAGTTTGTGGTAGGCGAATCCGACGTAAACGGTAACGAAATCATCGATAATCTCGACGAGCAAGCGTTACGCGCGATGGCAGGAAAGGGGCTTTCCTGCATTCTTGAGGTTGCAATCAAATCCCGCAATCTGAAGGGGTAATACGTTGGCAGAGTTAAATAGACAGCTGCCGACTTTCAGAAGGTCGTTGCAGTCGTCACCGGAAGAATGAAGGCGGATGAGAAGCGGCGGCTTACAGCAGACTACGGCCGATTGCGATTAGAAGTTAAGTTAGAAACTTTAAATGTGCAAAATTCTAGATGAGGTTTTAACTTGAAGAAAAGTGGCAGTGGGTAATCCATATTTACGAAACTGAAAGTAGTCATCAAACTTGGCTGTCCTACACAGTTTCACCCGCCGCGCCGACACATACATATTGATAACTTTGCAGACGTGTGTAGTATTTAAATATGGTGTAAGAGATAACCTTGTAAATCAATAGGAATGAGAACAAATTTATAAATGTTTGAAAAATAATTTTAGATCAAACATAGGTTATTAACCTTACACAAGAACCACACTTTTTCACGATAGTAACATTTCGAAAGTCTGTTAAATGTATAACTCAGCTGCTTCGTCCTGACTTCGCACGAGTAGACGAATTTTTTTTCCTAAAAGTAACGTAGCCTATGTTCATCGAAGTTAATATCGGCTTCTTATGGTTAAATAATTTTTCAAATCGGTCCCATAGTTTTAGAGGGTATTTATTTCAAACAAATAAACAAAAATATCTTTTGAAAATTTTTCAGTACAAGCAAACCAACAATATATTTTTTCCTCTTTATAATATTAGAGTAGATGGCATACTGACAACAGCGCCAGTGTCAAGTCTATGCTTCAGCCATATTTAGTACCAATCCAATCGGTTTAGCTGTTTAGAAAATATGTGAAAGAGACAATTACAGAAGAATAATAATTCTTACTACCTATAGTCCTTTTACTCGTTTTCCCGTAAGAGTGAAGTATTTTCGCATATTAAAAATGTTAGCACAGTATGTTCATCAGGGAAACTTGGTGAAGTCAGTAAAGCAATACAGTATTTCAAACCGACCCATCGCTTACTACTTTACAAAGCGCAAATTCAGCTTCATATGGAATACTGTTTTCAACTCTGGGCAGAAGCTCCACAGTATCAGCTCCTTCCGTTTGACCGTGTTCAACGTAGAGCAACTTGAATTGTCAATGACCGGGATATTACCAATCGGCTTGATTACTTGGCGTTGCGTAGAGAAGTTGGGTCACTCAGTGTTCTCTACCTCATCTACCATAGGGAATGCTCTGAGGAGTTGTTTGGTTTAATTTCCGAAAGTGGAAATCAGCGCCACTTTCGGACATAGCGTCATAGCTAAAGGTATCATGCCTATTATCTGAATTCCGAAGACGTTTCTTAGCTCGCATAACACCTTTGTGGAATCAGTTACCGAGGTTGGTATTTCCAAACAATTATGACTTAGGAACCTTCAAGAAAAGAGCGTACTCATTCCTTAAAGGTCGGCAAAGCATCTGCCGATCTTTAAGGAAACGGATGTCCGTGGGCGGAGGTGATCACTTTCCATTAGGTCACCCACTTGCTCGTTTGGCTCTTCTTCTATAAAAAAGGGATAATATACGCTTCTAATGTTAAATTAATTTATAACAAACAATTAAATATTTTCTCTTTACAACATTAGTTTCACAATAATGTAGATTATTGTAACAGGTCATTAAGAAAACAATTAATGCTGTTATAAGTTAAATGATTTACTGATTGTCGCCTCTGTGGTCTAGCGGTCCGGGTGTTGGACTTGACTGCAATAGGTTCCCGGGTTCGAATCCCGGGTCGGCCAACAAAAAGAAAATTGGACTTTTCCAATTTTCTAATATAAAAAAAATTTTGGTCGGGATTGGAAATGTGCCCGGTTGGCGATAGACTTGCCACCTATCACATTGTGGGACTTAGTGTCTTCGGCTAGTCGTGGGTGCCTTGGTTGTGCCTCTGCCTACCTATTCGGTAATATGGGCGTGAAGATACTTTGATTTACTGATTTTTTTCATAACCGAAAGTTGTTTCCGTTTAGGACCTTGAAAAAGTCCATCGTTTTAAAACTTCATTCTTGTTTTAAAGGCCTATTAAAAGTTTGTGATTCAAGAGCAAGCAACATTTTTATTGGAAAATTTGAAAAAAGTAATTTTCTATTTTTTGCCAAACCCGGGATTCGAACCCGGGACCTCATGCAGTCAAGTCCAACAACTGTCTGTCATGTTCTGGTCTGTATGGTAGGGTAACCGGTAGGCTTGTACCATAGGCCTTCAACCCCGCCCTCCGGACAGTGCTTGCTCTCTAACCTCTAACATAAACAAGTTACAATGTTAAATATAAAACGTCAGCTGAATCAGCTGAATGACTGATTAGCGGATAGCTGACGTCTTATTAGGGACAAGAGTGTGAAGATACTTCTTTTTTTTGATTATTGGTAATATTTCAACTTTTGTTATTGTCCATGTATCCATTCAATATCTCCTTCAATATAATATCTGTTTCTAAGTTCCATAATGTAGTACACAGTTTATCATAGACCCACTTAGTTGTGTTTGATGTAGTGTTATCGCCTCTGTGGTCTAGTGGTTCAGCTGCTGGACTTGACTGCGTGAGGTCCCGGGTTCGAATCCCGGGTCGGGCAACAAAAAGAAAATAAAGATTTTCCAATTTTCTATTGAAAAAATGTTGCTTTAGATTGGATAAGTGCCTTAGCATCTTCGGCTAGTCGTGGGTGCCCTTGTTGTATCTCTGCCTACCTCTTCAGGGATATATTAAAAAAGATCATGTGAGGTCAAACAGATAATTTGCCGTAAGGATCAATAAACATAGATGACTTAGTTTTTCAAAAATCTAACCTGTACGTCTTGTTCAAATCATCAGAAAATTCAAACATGCACATAATGGCTTGCAATAATCCCGCTGTACTTTAATCTGACATCTTTGAGTGTATTTTCAAGCAAAAAAATTAGACAGACAACCATACACGCGCCTTTTATATATAGACATTTAATTAGTATTGAACAATGATACACGGCATCTATCATTAATCTGAGGCGCACTAGTTACTGCAAAAATTCACTCTTCAGGTTTGCTAAAACACTTATAACTCGAGATCTGCTGGACCAATTTTCATGGATATCATATATGAAAGATGAATCATTCGTGATAGTTAAACCGATTAGGCTGAAAATTGATGGAGAGGTAGCTTAGAACCGTGAGAAGGACATGGGGTACATTTACTCCCTTACAACAGCGAGGAAACTAGGAAAACACTTTATTTTTTCACATACAAACTGAACGGGCGGTGCAAAGTTCAAAATTTTGAATAAATACAAACGTCAGCTAGCTGTATTTTGGTAAAAAACCCATCAGCAGACGTATGTAACTCTCAAACGCTACACCTTTCACTGCATCAGCTGTCGACTTTTTCACCAACATAGAGCCAGCTCACATTTTTTTTTCTTGGAAATAGCAACTAAACTATTATTTGACACATTTTCAACTGAAGGGAAATTTCTAAATGTTTTTTTTTTGAATTTTGTCACCCCCACTGACTTATAATCCACCACGCTACGCATATTTGTCTTTCTTTATCTTCGAATGATTGCGTTAAAAATCAGTTAGCAATTTTGCAGCCAGGAGGAAATGAGTGAAAACAAATATTTTTACGGGACTGAGAGGCAGCCGCTGCCCTTCGCACCCACGGAGATGCAGCTGACGCTCACTATGCTTCATATTACAACTCTCTGAAGCACTTCACGAGCTATCGCTTGACATATATAAAATAAAGAGGGGTTCGTTATACTTATATCTCGAGATCTGCTGTTCCAATTTTAATGATTTTGAAATTCGTTGGATTTGTCGCCGCTCCGAATAACAGAATACATCATAAAAACAATGAAAATTCAACGGATAGATAATTATTATAAAAGATGTTCGTATAACAAAATCGTGTGAGCTAAACCGACTAGGCTAAAAACAGATAAGTCGATGGGTACCTTAGAACATATTAAATTTTATTCTGAACAACAGCTAGGAAACTAGGAAAATCACCGTTTTAATTTTTCCCATACAAACTGAATGGCGGAACGAAGTTCGCCTGGCCAGCTAGTAATAGATATTTATGGTGAGTTCAAACAAAGTTTCCAGACAGTATTTTATATAACTTTTGCAATTAGTACACATATGGTTCTGGTACTGGTTAGTACCAGTACTAACAATATTTTTTAATTTGATTAAAAGTAAACATAGTCCTTAACGCTTTTTACTTTTAATTTCAGCTACCCACATCAAAACTAACAAACACACAAACTTTCAAACATTCAACTCAAAACATTTAAACTTTTACCAAGTGACCTAATTGTGAAAATTGTTGTTAAATTTAATTAATTCATTGCTGAAAATTGCTTCGGTTGTCTAGTAGTCCGGCGACGGACTTGACTTCTAGAGGTCCCGGGTTCAATACACGGGTCGTGCAACAAAAAAATTAGAAATTAACGTTGCCCGGGATTGGATATGTGTCCGGTTGGCTATAGGATTGCCATCTATAACATTGCAGGGCTTAGTATCTTCGGCTAGTTGTAGATGCCCTGGTTGTACTTCTGTCTACCGCTTCGGGGATCGAAAATACCTACGTACTTTTTGATTGCTAAAATGCTGCGGCATTTTTAATTAAAACAGGAATCCCTACCAACAAGAAAGTGGGATGCAATACAATTTTAATTTGCAATAAACATCTAATAATTTAATGATTTTTTTAATGCGATGAGCAATTATATTGTGCATGAAATATTTAAGGTGAATATTGTATTCAATTTTGACAAAGGTTAATTAAGTTTGCGCTTGAACAGTTTTACAATTAACACATTATAAGATACATATTTTAAAACGTAAAATGGGTGCAGTTAACTACCCTTGAATGTTATGATATAATACCTATCATCGTTAAATTTTTTGTTTATATAAAAAAGAAAGCAATTCTCTCGTATATCATTTTGTTTTAACATAATTTTGGCAGCATTTTTGCGAAAACTCCCATTGGGCATAAACTTTCCAATATGTTGAACAAATATCGTCATATTTCATTATATTAAAAAGCCTAACTAATTAATACAAAACAGTATTTATATATATTTATTTCATTTGGATAGACAAAGATTATTGTGGCGCATCCATATTAATCTAAAAACTATCACCGGATCGAAATGCCGCTACCTAATATTTATTTCAGGATTTTTATTTTGTCTGTCTGTTTCATTACTGTATAATGTTCTTTTCTACAACAGGAACACGTACTGTATACAGAGTTACTTTGAAAGGACCGGCCAAATTTTAAAGTTAGGGGTAAAGGCTTAAATGCTAATTAATTTACTTTAAATATTTTACTTTATCATATAAGGCAAACAAGCAGACGGATTTTCTGATGGTAAGAAATTCACGCCGCCTAAAGACACCAAAGGTGATAATAGTGCGTTGCCAACCTAAGGCCGGGATGTTAGGTGTCGAGCAAAAGTAAGTTTACCGGCTACCTTACCCTTCGAACCGCAATACGTAATGACATTATAGCGATAGGAATAGGTAAGGTGGTGGTACCAATAATAAATGTTCATTTAATTAATAGTCCGCAAAAAAGCTTTACTTGTTGTCACGCTATGTCGTACCTAGTACCGGTCATGACGTCCGCGTCACCATCCTGCAAATGCGAACACTTGCTTTGTTTAGGTTATAACCATGCATCTTGTATTTTGCGTTGAGTAAAAATTATGATATTTTTTTATTTTTAATTACTAAAAGAAAGAAACTGGTATCGATTGCAAACTGTTTTTCAAAATTTGGCTTGTAGGTACCAAAGAGTATATAAATACTACGTAATAAGAGGCGGGACTTCCATAGATACATAGCAAACCCAAATTTGTATAAAGTTTACTTGAAAAATTATAACCCGTACAACTTGAAAGTAAGTCTAAAGGCATTCAGATTCTATGGCAACTAGTGTCATATGATTTGGGCGAATAAGAAACATAGCAAACTTATTTTTCTTATTTTTTTATATGAAAGTTGCGCCAAACTGGTAAGTACTTTAAATCTCACCCTGTATAGTTTAGTTTAGCCTTTAATTTAGACCAGGGGTAGGCAAATTACGATACGATACGATCATACTTACTTCATACGATTACATACTTAATACGATTTTCACCAACAGGTAGAGTGATTCTGCAGCCAAAACCCTTGTTGTAAGAAAATAAAAGTATATCTTTATCCTTTAAGGATATCTTACTTTACCTTTTGAAGTTTAAAAAATGCAACTTATAATGTTTTTTTTTATGTTATAGGAAGGCAAACAAGCAGGCGGATTTCCTGATGGTAAGAAATTCACGCCGCCTAGAGACACCAAAGATGTTAATGATGCGTTGCCAACCTGAGGTCAGGATGTTAGGCCTCGAGCAAAAGTAAGTTTAATGTGGTAATTGTCAAGGTGTTTTCATCTTCTACTTAATAATCTGCAAGTGGCTTTTGAATTATGGCATGAACTAAACAACTTAGGTGCTTGTCACATGCCTAGTTGTTTAAGGGTTTGTAACCTAAACTGTAGATATACACAGGTTAACAACGATGTGCCAAAGGTACTTGGTCTTACAATGTAGTAGATGGCAAACCTATTGGCAACAGAGTACTCGTCCATTCAGGGAAACGTGTTTTCTTTACAAATTTAAAAACCCATTTTTAGTTACTTGACCTGGGAATCGAACCCTATACCTAATGTAGTCAACGGCAGTAACACTTAACTCAGTAACACACTCACAGGCCATTATAGCTGACTAGTAGTTTCACGCAGCTTCGCCTGCGTAACTTGGCTTCCACTTCACAGATTTTGATGAAAAAAAGCCTATGTCACTCAGGGATGCTATATCAATCCAAAGGTGAAAGAATTTTTGAAATCGGTCCACTAGTTTCGGAGCCTAGTAATTTCAAAGAAACAAAAATCAAATCTTTACTTATTATACTATTGTATAGATATATTTTTAAAAGGAACCTCAATTCACCCAATGAAAACAAAATACCTTAGGTCCAGATTTCTAGAAGACGTTTAAATTTAGAAAGTATCTATTTATAACCTGAACGCAATTTGTATTATCCGGGATAAGTCTTTGTCAGAGCTGCGGTCCTTAACCTTTCGTTTAATAAATGAATAACTAAGCTTCGCATTTATCTGTATTTTTTTATCCACAATACTTGTACAACACCTCAGGTTGAATTTTTAGAAAACGCTTATATTAAGCCTATTCATAAGCTTAACTCAATTTGTATTGTTCCGGATAAACCTTTGTTAGAGCTTCGGTCCTTAACCTTTCGTTTAAAAAATGAGTAACCAAACTTTGCAATCACCTGTAAAAAAAAACACAATGGTCATGTAGTTAGTACTCGTATTTCCAAAGTAAGAAGTAATTATTATTATTATTATTATATTTATCGCCTCTATGGTCGATCGGTTCAGGCGTTGGACTTGACTGCATGAGGTCCCGGGTTCGAATCCCGGGTCGGGCAACGAAAATAAAATTTGGTTTTTACAATTTTGTAATAAAGATAAAGTTGCCCGGGATTAGATATCTGCCCGGTTGGCGATTGGCTTGCTACCTATCACATTGTGCGACTTTGTGTCTTCGGCAAGTCGTGGGTGCCCTGGTTGTGCCCCTTCCTACGCATTCGGGGATATGGGCGTGAAGATACTTTTTTTAAGAGGTAGTAATTGTATAGTTTCGGCAAAGACGCGTTTCTGAAAAGGGTCTTTCTACTAATATATTGGTAAAGCAATATTAATCTCAAGTGAAACTATTCAGTAGAAGCCACATTGAAACCATTTCAATTTAAAATGTATACTCTCATGTTGGAGAAATATCAGTTTTTAATAGAGCTACGTATTGCATATAAGCAGACGCTTTACCATGAATCTGAATCATGAACATGACCGCATGATTGACACAAAAAACAAAACAAAATAAGAAGTAATCCCCACCTGAAAAAAAGTTTCAATATGACAGAAAAATACCCATTAGGCATTAACAAAATGATCCGCCATTTATTGAATTCATTTGTTACAAAAAGTGTGATGAATGTAGAACTGCTCAACCGATTTCATGCAAATTCCACATAAACCATCTACTGAATAGTCCGAGCAAAGCCTAAACATTTGGTTTGAATAGGTGAGACCGTTCTTTAGTATACAATTACAATGAAAAGTGGCATTGATTTTTATATATAAAGATGACGTTCGGTACCAGGCTCATATCGACTAAAATTATCGATTGAATTTTATTATCTACAGTTTTATTGCTACTTTAGTAAGGCATGGCATGTACCTTAGTTAATTATGTATTATAATATGAAATTAAGGTTAGTGTTATTTTAAAATTTGTAGTGTTTCAAAATATAGTATTACATTACGTGACAGAAAACATCAAACGTTGTAGTTGTCGACAGATTTTTACTAAAAATATAAACAGTAATATCCTGTTTATACACAGCTCAATAATGTGCGATACTTAAATAATCAACCAATGTATCCACTCTACTGTGTATCTTTATTTTTAAGTCAGTGTGAATCAGATGTAATAAATAATAACTTTTTGTATAATATATACAAATGAACCTTAAGTAGCACATAATGAAAGAGGCAGCTTTTTTCCCATTATTATAAAGAAACTTGTAACTTTCAAGCTCCGTCTAGTAGAAAAATAGCCTAAATCTTTCGATCAGTAAACAAAGCTGATAAATTGATTTAATTACTTGCTTTTTTATGATATTGGAAGGCAAAACGAGCAGACAGATTTCCTGGTGGTAAGAAATTCACGCCGCCTAGACACACCAATGATGGTAATGGTGCGTTGTTAACCTAAGGCCTGGATGTTAGGTGTCGAGCAAAAGTAAGTTTACCGGCTACGTTAAACTTTGAACCGCAACACGTAATGACATTATAGCGATAGGAATAGGTAAGGTGGTGGTACCAATCCGGGTGAGTCAAGTCGCTGTGGAACTCTACCATCTAATCAGATGTCACGGTGTTAGTGATGGTAAGCCTATGCTCACCTTTTACGAGCTGCCTGGCAGGAAGGAGCTATTCTGCAAAGGAGCCCGGACCAACCCGGGGAGCCTAGACTTATCTTGGTATATATATATATATATTTCTGATAAGAATACTTGAACAAATTTTTCTTGAAAGCCAAAATATTACGTAGCATGGTCAGACTTTCTGCGTACATCAACATACACGCAACAGCATTTGTCGTTTTTTCACGTTGCAACCGAATCATGTTCCGAAATATTTTGAACAGACTTCGTGAAAAGGAGGAGGTTTTATGTCAAAAGACTTCTCGATGATTTCTGCACTGATTTCAAAGAGCGTACATTTCAGGTGACCTATTGCCACGAAGTCTGGATATTATGATGATAGAATCCTAGTAAAATTAGAGGAAATACTAAATATGTGTCTACTTCTAAGCCTTCTTCGCCTCTGTGGTCTAGCAGTCCGGTGTCGGACTTGACATCTTGAGGTCCCTGGGTTCGATCCTCCGGGCGGGCAACAAAAAAAATTGAACATGTATATTTTTAATTTTTTTATATAAATAATGTTGCCCGGGGTTGAATATGTGCCCGTTTGGCGCTAGGCTTGCCACCTATCACATTGTGGGACTTGGTGTCTTCGGCTAGTCGTGGGTGCTCTCTACCCTCCAGCTACCCCTTCGGGGATATAATGTTTTCGCATTTGCATAAGAGAGATTTTTATTACATTTACTATTACTGTTGACAACTCATTGTCGTCTTTGTATTTTGATTACCTGTCTGTATTTTGTGATATTAGGAAAATCGTGGAACGACTGTTATTAAAACGCTCCCGACACTTCGTGGAAATTAAATGTTTTACAATGCAAAATTAGTGCAGTGGCTGTCATATTTTCAACCACAAAGGCAACGAAGAAAAGTCATAATTCGTTCTGTGCATTTGTACCATCAAAACAGATTTTGCTTATTGATTTTTGCTTTGCGTGGAAGTCGAATGGTCATGTCTTATAACGTGCAATATGAATGCGAAAACAAATAGCAGGTAAGTTATGGTAGTAGAGCTAGTATTAGATTATAACGCAAAGATAATTTGACGTGGCGTTGAAACATATTATTGAAATGCCACGTTAACTTACTAATAAACGCTGGTAAATTTTGTAGCGCTTTGAGGCGTCGCGTAGCGTTTAAATAGTGTGTATCGACCTTTATACTAGTCTCTAAATTTATAGTACATATCCGTGTCATATGATATGTTCTTTCACACACGAGAAAGTGCGCACTCAGTACGATAATACGTAATACGTAATTTCTAAAAGGTTAGAAACTATCATATAAATGTTGCCCAATGAAAATTCAAATTTGAAATTTAATTAATTTCATACAATTCAAAAGGTAAAGAAAATAAAGTAGCTGATGAACGGAAATTGAAAAAGGGATTAATTAAACGTTCAATCTGGTAGAAAATAATATTATTTTAAAAGGTATTTTATCTTTGGCAAAGTTTAGAACAAAAACTTAGAACAAGGTCTAACAATTTAGATTGATTAAACAAAGATGAAAGTCAATGTAAAAAAGTTGTTCTTAGAATGTTATAAAAGATCTTCAGTAAAATTTACGAATTCATTGAAATATATATTTATAATTGGCATTTGATATTTATTAATGTAATGCGAAAATATTTGGTTTGTGCGGTATCTGGACTAATCGTAACTTAGTTTAGGTCATGCAAGTTAGTGTCCAAATCACACCAATACTACACTACTAATAATAAATTACACCAACACTTTCTTTTAATCCGACTCTTACTCTGATCTCACTCACTGATTTAGTCTATTTTCGTTATTTGTCTGGCATTCTAAACTCCTAACTAATACCACATCGTTGAGATAAGTAGATATTTTTGCATTTTTGGGTAACAAAATAAAACAAATGTTGGGTAACAATATAACAGAATTCGGAGACTTAGTTATGAACGTTTAATTGAGGAAATAAAAATTGTACTTTTATAAAAGTTGCAAAACATATTACATTTGGTTGTAAACCATTTCAGCCAAAAGATTACATGTATGACATCTATGTTTGAAAGTAGGTATTTCTCATCGGCTTTTAAAAGTATAAAATATCTGTCACTAACACCCTGACATCTGATTAGGTGGTGGAGTTTAGGAGCGACTCGCTCGGGTTGGTACCACCGCCTTACCTATTCCTGCCGCCATAACGTCATGTCGTGTTCCGGTTCGGAGGATAAGGTAGCCGGTAAACTTACTTTTGCTCGAGGCCTAATATCACGGCCTTAGGTTGGCAACGCACCATAATCACCTTTGGTGTCTCTAGGCGGCGGGAATTTCTTAACATCAGGAAATCCGTGTGCTTGTTTGCCTTCCAGTATAATAAAAAAAAAAAACTGATGAATCTTTTTAAAACTTAGATGTACTTATTGTTACGAGCTTAATATCTGGTTTAGCGCGTGTATTAATTTTTTTTGTTAGTCGTTAATACCCAATATTAAATTAATAATAAGTAATTATGGAACGCGTAAGTTTGAAATATATTAATATTTATACTGGCTTAATTTAAAAAGTGAGAACTAACTTAAATCTACGTCTATGACTAAAGATAGATATATGTACATTTTCACGCCAAGTCGCTTGATATGTAGGCAGAGAGATTCTTGTAAACCTGCCTAGCTTCCTTCTGTTAGTCTGTTTCTCTGCTGATTGTCTATTGATTATTTTTTAATGGTTGTTTCCACTTTTCCTGCATACCAAGTTATTTGTTTTTAATAAATTGTAGCCTATATGTTATTCTAATGCTTATACCATATTCCTGTAAAGTATCGTCTAAATCCTTTTTGTAGTTTGAGCGTGAAAGAATAGTAAATATCCCGGATGGATATTTATTTTTACAAACCTTCGCATTTGTAATACTACTAGGATTTTTTTTTAAATTTTATATCAGGCCCTGCTACTAGTACAATATGTTGTTTCAAACTTTGCAACGTTTTCTTTGCACATATTATACTTTAAATATTATCGTAAAATGCACAAAAGTTTCATTAACCAAGTACGGTCGTGGGAAAGCCGTTGATTTTCTTGGCGGCTCCTAATTAGAGCCACAACTTGATGGAGCCTCATTTCCTCAGTTCCTTGTTTTTAACGAGCTCGTTGTGAACTTGCTTTTGATGTTAAGATTCGTACTTTAATAAACATTCCAATTTTGAAAACTATCTTTGTTTTTTAGCTTTGTTAAAAAAAATTGTGTGTGTATTATGTACACGCGTTAGAAGTTACACTTCTTCGGCGTAATAAGATAAAAATCTTTTTAAAAATTTTATCTTTTGCCTTATTTTACATTTGTAGACAAAATGACACTAACCATTGAAATAAAGAAATATTGTGAATACAGTTGTCAGTTCTCACGCAAACATACGTAGATGTCCTTACTTTTACTTTGTTGGTTCCTTTTTTGAAAAACTAAAATGTTATTTATAGCTAACTTCATCATGTCGGTTTTTCGTGACGGTGTGCGCGCGCATCGTAAAATGTACCCTCATCATTTTTTCCTAACGCGCCAAAAGAAGTATAACTTCAAAATTGAGGACATAAAATTCCGATTACCCTTATCATGGACAGTGATGTAGCTACCTTAAACTATCCGTCCATACTTGCTATTGTCATAATACGGGTTGTAATATGACCATAGCAAACACTAATGTCAGTGTTTTCGTAAAGAGTAGGTCATTGTAGAACTTCACCAAAAAGTCCGACTAACTGAAAAAAATACTAAAATTTTTATTCAGACCTAAAGTGTATGATGTATAAAATGTGCAGAAGTTGGGTTGCCAGTTGTTTACCAGGGTTGCCAGGTATCCGACCCAAGGGTCCGAGCCTTGTCGTGGCGGGAGGGCTGAGTAAATGGGGTCGAGCCGGGGCCCCGGTGAAACTAATTCGGACCAGGGAGGGCGCTTCTCAGTACTCCTCTTTGCCCAAGAGGGGACAAGCGGAGCAGGCAAGGGCGGTGGGGCGTTTGACCTGCGTGGGATGGCGGCAGTGCGGCCCGCGGAGAAGGGAGTGTGGGTTTTCCATCTACAGGGGTGCCTGTCACCACTGGAACCCCCACAGTGGTGCATCCGTGCACCACTTCAGAAGATACGCGGCCCCTGTTAATTGGGGCTGACATAAGGGGATCGCTGGATCCAGCGCCGCCGGGGCAGTGGAAGTTTGCAAAAGCATGTCCACAGCCCCATTACCTGGCGAAAGGGAGGACATCGGGTGGTTTTAGTGAGTAGGAGTCTCACATAACTAAATCCATGATGGATTTCTACACGTAAAAAAAGGATTGCCAGATATAAACAGGTGAGAATGTCGTTGCTAATTACTTTTACTTGATTGAAGTATAAAAAAAAAACATTGGCTTGGTTTATCGCAAAAACTTTTTTTAAATACTTTTTTTTCAGTATAGTTAAGGCGATATGTATTTCTTCTAAAGCGAAAAAGCATTTATCTTCCTTCAACATTCAGATTACCCTAAAATTCTCATAAAATAAGTGGGAAACTCTGTATTAAAACGACGTAAAACAATATCCCTTAAAATAACAAATCTTCAGTTTCTTAAGGCAATCTGTAAAAGAAAACTTTGTTAATAACCTAAGTTTTCCCAACGACACCCGGATAGAAGTCTAAAAGCATCTTAAATATTTATCAAATGAAATGAACTAACATCAAGTTACTTTTCATAAAAATCATTTAATCCTTTTTTGCTTCCGTTGTCTCCGTTGTCTAGTGTTCCATTTTGGCATTAAATACCTGAGGTCTCGGTTGCAATTCTAGGTCGAGCAACTGGAAAAGGAAATTTTAGTTGCCCGACATCAGACATCGCCTCTGTGGTCTAGCGGTTCAGTCTCGGACTTGACTGCTTGAGGTCCCGGGTTCGATTTCCGGGTCGGGCAACAAAAAGAAGATTGGGTTTTTCCAATTTTCTAATAAAAAAATGTTGCTGGGGATTGGATATGCTCGGTTGGCAATTTTCTTGACTATCACATTGTGGGACTTAGTGTCTTCGGCTAATCGTGGGTGCCCTGGTTATGCCTCTGCCTACCCCTTCGGGGATATGGGCGTGAAGATACTTGCATCAGTTAAATGTCGGTAGATGATAGGTTGGCGACCTATCACATAATAGGTCAAAGTACTATCTTCGCTCTTCTCTCTTTTCGAGGGTACAAGGGTTAAAATAGTTGCTTTGGTTGTACAGCATCAAATAGAACCCGCCTGGCTTAACTGGCACCAGTGTTAGTATATCAGTAAAAGTGAACCTCCCAATTGTATATACGAACATTCAATGACCTATTTGAATACATGGAAGTGAAAGGCGTTGTGCTTTCAAGGCCATTCTGTCAAAGTTGATGAAATGAAGATGCTTCGGTAGTTGTTCATTTACACTTGGTTGTGCCACTGCTTACCTCTTCGGGGGTTTGGGGTGAAGATACTTTACTTTACTTCCCTAAAGTTAAAGCGATAAAAATAGCCTATAAACTTAACCTTCCTGCGAACATTAAGCATGAACCAGTGAAATTTTCTGATGATTTTCTCAGCAGATTTGGACATGAATAGCCTTCGCGAATCTCGTTTTCATTTTTATTCGTCAAAACCATTTTCTTTATATCTCATATGTACAGAAATCACCGACATTTTAAACCTAATTGTATAAAAAAAAACGGTTTTTGAAGTTTAAAAATTTCTTTATAGCAAGATGTTATTTCATTTGGACAGTTGATTTGTATTCGGTATATCGAGATAGTTAAAGCTAAGATTTATTTAGAAATGATTCAATTTAAAATTTTTATTTTTGAATAAAATCATTAAAATTCGAAAAAATAATATAATTTACATGTATTAAGACGCCTTGTTAATATATAATCTTATATATATATATAAATCTTGTGTCACGATGTATGTTGCCAATAAACTCCAAAACTACTGAACCGATTTCGATAAAATTTCTCATATATCTGTAGTTTTGGAAATCTTAAAAGATAGGATAGTTTTTATCCGGATGTTGGCGGGACGAAGTTCGCTGGGACAGCTATTATTTATACAAATTAACAATTTATCGCTGTTGACTGAAAATGATGATAAGGTATTAATGCAATTTTTTTAATTATATAAATTTTAAATTTAAACTGTAAGGAAGTGTTATATTTTCGATATTTTTTAGAGAAACAGTTGCATTAAGATTTCGTTTCACTAAGATAAATTATCTTAATTAAAAATAAAATATCTTGATATTTTCAATCTGTTCAAACTGGATCCTTCCTTTTGTTCAAAGACAACAACGGAATACGGAGTGCAAATGGGCGATCTTAATGTTCATAAAGTGCATTTTAAATTGGAAGTAATGAAAGAACTTGCTTTTAGTTTTAAATGTCTACCTCTTCGGGGATATGAGCGTGAGAATATTTTTTTATTCCATAATCCCTTTCCAACATCCTTCCGGATTGGATGATCTATCCCATAACCGTACAAGGTATCCTACAGTCCTAGGAAGTAAGTAGGTTTATACAATCCTATCAAACACTTCCTCGGGATAGAACGGTATAGAATAATATAATTTGGTGTTGTAGACACCAGGTAGGAACGAAGTTCCTTCGGCTAATGTAGAATCGTCACAATTCATAAGTGTGTACTGTACATTGGCGGGGTGGAGTGAGGGAGAAAGAGAAAGGTATTATACACTACTCGCTTATGCATACGACTATTGCGCCTGTGCACGTCTCATTTATAAAAAAATGGGACAGCATGGCTGAGGTAGAAGCTTTTCAGATACTCATTAGATTTTTAAAAGGTACTCAATATTTAATAAAAACCAGTAAAGTGGTAGAGAAGATATATTTGATGAAAAGGTACCGTATGATCAATACTATGTGTACCAAAAATATGGAATTTGGAATGAGACGATATAATAACAAATTCATATTAACATATTATTTGTTAGTAAAGAAGATAACTTCTTATTGATATATTTTTGCCTCCATTTCTTATTAATAATTAGTAGCGTTCTACTGATTATACCAAATTGAAATGACTCCAGACATAAATTATATGAAGATTTATTATGTTTAAGCTTTATATATATTTATGGTTATTAAGTGTGTTGAAGGTAATGTTCAGTTTTACGAATTTGTTTTTTCTCAAATCAACATTTTATTTACTTCGGACCATATTGTGAAAAAACACTCTACCGGGCATTTCACAAATTTGGAACAATTTGTTAAATGCCCTTTGTTACTTAGTCTATGCTTGGAAACCATAGTGTGTGGAGTAGAGTATACCCCGGAAGACCTAATTTTCGAAATCTACAGTGCCTTCTTGGTGGTATATGGTTAACACTAAATTAAATATATAGTAAAATTTAGCGTAGAAAAATTAAAGTTTTTTTTTAAATTAGGTACCTTCGAATCACTGAATACTGTTTACAGCTAGCAGACCCAGCGAATTTCGTTTACTTGATACTCAGTTCTATTTGGAAGGGTATTTGGCGTGAAGATATGTATGTGTATGTAAGAAGTCCTAAACGTTCAAATGTTTGACTATATTTAGATTTTTTTTGGTCACTTTATCACATGTTTTTTTAAAGCACATACTACAAAGACAGTAACGGGTAATCCATCTTCTAGTTCTTTCCACATCATATCAAAAACTGGCTTATACATCCATTATTTTTATTTTACCGTTTTTTAGTAGAGTTTAAATTTAATTTGATTTTCATTTTTAAATTATTTATTAATAGTAGAACTTAGTTTAACAAATAACATATTTAGTAGTCTTTAGTTAAGGGAAAATTTCCACATTATTGGAGGAAAAATCTAACGTTGTCAACCCAGTAAATTTAAATTTGTTTACTAATGTCATCACTCAATAATTTTTATTTACATACCGTCATTTTGAGGAAGACTATTAATTGGTATTATTTTCAACAAAACTTCAGTTGTTATAGCCCTCTTGATGTGAAATAGCGAAACCGATAGGCTAAACTGTAAAACAAAAAAATATAGTGGAAAGTACAAGTGTAGTGAATAAATTGTTTTTAGGATGGAATTCCACGAAGCAGCGACGATAAGAAGTATATAGAAAACTCCTTATTTTAGCTTTGAAAAACCAAAAGTTTTATTTTATTAATTAGGTCCTTTCGAATTACCCAATACTGTTTGCAACTAGCTGACCCGGGGAATTTAGTTTACTTGATACTCAGTAATATTTGCAGGGGTATTTGGCGTGAACATATGTATGTGTATGTAAGATGTCCTAAACGTTCAAATGTTTGTCTAAATTAAGATTTCTTTTTGGACACTTTACTTCGAATGTTGTAAGGTGTGTAAATAATATGTGAAAATCAAAATTGCATGTACTACAGAGATAGGTATGGGTAAGTATCCATTTTTTAGTTCTTCACACACCATTTAAAAAACTAGTTTATGAATCTACCAATTTGACTAAGCGTGTAAATTATACGCCTGATGCGGTGGACTATGTACTGTGACCTGAACCCTAACCATGAGTTAACGGTGCTGAACTCGCTAGCGTAGTAAATTGTTCGTATGGAAACTTTGAACAGTGCATCTACTGGTTACTAAGACTAAGAACTCACGGAGCGGTTTTTAAACGCGCCCGCTGCGGTTGCGGTCCCGCTGGTTCTGTAGAATGTAGATTTATATTCAAAAAGTAAGAGCACATTTCACGACGCGTTTTACACACGCGCCGCAGCGCCCGCGTTTTACACCCGCAGCGCCCGCAGTCGTATGCGGTTACCGCGGCAGCGGTCGCCCGCCCGTAGAATCGTACATTACCGCACGAATTACCAACCTCGTGAGTTTTGAAATAAAACCGCAATCCACGAAAACCGCTTCGTGAGTTCTTAGGATAAGAGAACAACATTTTCAAGGCAAAAGCTACAGATTTCGATACGTATATTACCGAACGTAGTATAAAACAAGCCTTGGTAAAGGCTCTGATATGAAACCGCATAAAGTATGATCGACGGGTGAAAGGGTGTTAACTGGCATGATATGAGTTGTAATTTTGCAGGTCATTAAAAGCCAAAGCTCACGGCATATCCTGTGTTATGAATTATCACAATATTAATACGTGAAGCAAAAACTTTGGACCCCTTTTAACACAAATTGTGCGGATTAAGAACTAAGAAATTTGGCAAACTTACAGTTTGTGTGTAGGAGAAGTACAGAACGCTAATATTTTTCTATAATTATGCTTATGGAGTGCACCAAACAAATAAAACTTTACACATGCTAACATGCATTTGAGAAACACAAATAAAATTATTAATAACGATAATCAAAGATGGCGCGAACTGTATTCACGATGTTTGGAAACAAAGTAATTGGTCTTGAAGAAATGAAAATTGGGTTCAATCAACAAAGAAATTTAATAATCTTTAAGTATTGTATTTTTAAAATTTATATTGAATAACTTATTATTAAAATGTATTATGGTCGAATTTAGATCACTGGACGACCACTAGTAGCTATAAATACTCCGCTTAATTTCATAGAACGTAAGTGCCAAAAACTTCTTAATCTTGAAATAATATAGACCAAACTACACACAATATTTTAAGCTCAGCAAAACTAAATAATAATCAGGTCCCGAGCATGAAAAAATAAAATAAAATCGTTTCTGATTAATTTATCTGAAAATTAAACTTGGTGAAATCTTATATAGCCACGAATATCGGCTCGGCTCGGCTTTTGATTTCGGTAAAAAATATCCTACCATTTGAATTTGTACAGCTATATATTGGTTTTCATTCATGTCGCTGAAACCAATTAGCCTTTTATATGTCGATATGGTATTATTACTATCATACGTACACCGTATTCGAGGTTTTTATAGACGAATAAAGCTAAAAGTAAATGGGTCTGGTGACAGATAATGAAAACTTCATGCAAAGATAATACTATTTTACATTTTCGTTTAAATCTGAGACTTTCTTTTTCGTTATTCCATCTTGACGCTCGCAAAATGTTGCCGAGACGAGTTCATGCAGTTCGTATTTTACACTTTAGTCAAACTTTACTTTTCGGTCATATAACAACCGTGAAATGAGCGTTAGGGGAAAATGTAAGGAGTTCATTATTTTACTATTATATAAATGAGGAATATTTATTTTAGCACTTGCCCTTTGGTTAAATTTCTACAAATTTTAAGGAAAGAAAAAATTTCGCCCCTGAAAGGATTTGAACNNNNTCTTAAACTGACGAATTCTCCAAATGTGTGCCATATCATAACAAGGAAACTACTGGACATATTTAATTGGACCAGGAGTTACTTTGCGAAAATCTATAATAACGTATGTAGAACAAGCTCTTCCTTATCTTCTGCAGAATCCGTGGAACTCTTGTAGCGGGAAATTTTTATCGATAAAATATAGGCCATAGGTACCGGTGGTATATATAAAGCTAATACAATTTTATTTTATCCCTATTAGATCAGATCAGTATTCACATTTAAATCCAACGTACACTGGATAGTAATTAATTAAATTAAAATAAATCAATAAATTAGAAATAGTAAACAAATGCCACGTTGGACAATTATGAACACAAAAGGACAAAAAGAAAATAAAAGACTTTTTAACGTGCATATTTTTTTATTTACAAAGAAATAAAGCTGATATACTGATTATTATAATATATTTATTGGTTCAATTGTGTACATTTGATAAAAATATTAATAGCAAGTGTAATAAATTGTAAAGTGTAAAGATTTTTAATTTAATTTCCTTAATATATATACAAACTTGTCTCGTGTTGGTCTGGAATATTTAAATACAATAGGTTGTCATTCTGATAAGCATATTAAGCTCATAAAAGGTAAGCATAACCTTAAAATCTCAAAGTTTACAAAATCTCTAGCCCTCTTATTAAAAAATGTGAACTAACGTACTCCAAGCTTGAAACTTAAATTATCATCTTTATTACACTGTTATACAGACTATAACATAAACTTAATTTACCCTGTTATTAATTTGCTTGAGTGAGGATTTAACACCTTACCCATTCCTGACGCAATAACGTCAGTGCCAAACACAATTGAAGGGTTGAGTTCAAGAATGGTTTAACTGATTTTATTTCAAAAATTCGTTATTAGTATTGTGGATTCAGAAAGAAATTATCTATTTAATGCCCTTTTCAAAATAACAAGAATCGCATTATATCTCGAGATATTCAGTCTTAAAACGATTTAACTGACACAGAGGTCGAGATTGCTAGTACCAAAAATATTAAGTATTAATGAAACCTACATAAAATATCATAATTATCTCAGTTCTAATATAAAAATGGTTTATATTGCCAAAAACTCTTTTAACTTTTAACAAGCGCCGTATCTGTGATGCTTTTGTTTAGTAGAATTGAAAATAATGCTTCCAATGTTTAAAATGTCATTTGCGTCAAATCACGTATTTGTTAGTTAAACCATTCTCGAACTCAACCCTTCAATTGTGTTTTAATCTAAAAGGTGGAGTTGTCCTTTACAACAGGACAGTGACGCAATTATACCTAAAGCTACAATTGTTTGTTGCCATCAGAAAGGTTTCGTGCTTTTTCACTCCCTATTGCTAAAAAAAGGCTTTGAAACATTTACCAAAACATGTTTGTATTCTTTCAAGTTGTTGTAATTAAAAATGTTTTGACACTTAGTCCTTGATTTGATAGCTTTAAGCTTGGTTCATAATTACCTGTAAAAACTTAAGATAAAAAAGCAAGTAGCAAAATTATAAGGTCAAATATTATTGTTTTGAAGAAAATTTTAGGTTAATAATAAAAAAGTTAAACTTGTTGCCCGGGATTGGATATATTGCCTGGCTGGCGATAGGCTCGCCACCTTTTTACTCCTCACATTGTTAGTGTCTTCGGCTAGTCATAGGTGCCTTGGTTGTGCCTGTGCCTCTTCGAAGATATAGGCGTGAAGATATATTAATAATATTACCCATGTAACTTGGTCCAGCGACCGATTTATTGTGTCTGCAATTTTTCAAAATATTTAGCGGCTGTTATATGTGTGACAAGGATGTGACAGGGTAATTCTGACAATAACTCGTCAGAAATCGGGTTAGTACACAAATTCAATGATGGTACTGCAGACATCGTCGGCCGACTTTGATTCACATTAAAGTCTTTCCTTTCGAAGTGTGTACCACATACATATTTTGATGTTTGCAGTTTTTCTATGGGAACGTATAATAAATCAGTATTTCCCACTGCCTTTACCCACTGTCGGCATCTGAAAACATGTTAGTACGTATTTAACGATAAATTGCTACAACCAAATAAACGAAGTTGAATAATTATTCAGGAAAAAGAAATAAATCAGCAATTATTCGTCATTACAATCCTTTTCGTTCAATTCTGTTTAGACATAATTTTTTTAACTGTAAAGAGATCAAAAGCATAATTTTCAATTGTTTAAAAAGTCTCAGTCTCGAAGTAAGAGAAAAGTTCGTAAAGATAAATTATAGTGAACTGATGCATGTGTTCACACAAAACATACTTTATCACGTTTATTAGTTAATTGTAATTATCTAAAGTGAAAATAATTTAAAATTATTAAATGGAAGATGAAGCGCTGCCAACAACACTAGTCAACACTTAGTGTAGGTCTGTGTAGTGTACTGCCTGTCAAAAATGGAAAAAATTACTTTATTACGTATGTGTTATAAATAAATAAAAAAAAACTTGTAACGAGTATAATATTGTTTATCGATAATGGACGTACATCACTACCACTCAATACAAATAATGTTTTGAACAAAACGAAACAAGAAAATTCATTCTTAATGGCCTGTTTTGCATTACATTATAGTTATAACATAAAAATTTAATACAATTTATTGCTTACCGGGATTCATTTAATGGAAATTTCGCCATAAATCTTCTTTTTCTTTGTTCAGTCGACACGTTCGATATTTACATATTTCGCACGAAATAAACAAATTTATTGAAAGTTATTTAAAACATACAATCACGAAAAGCTCAACAATCTGGTATTTTATGAATATTTCTCAATTTCTAACTAAAACACACTGTTATGACATTCAAACTTTCCCACCAAATGACCACAGACCAAAGAGTAAAGTAACTGTCCATAAAGGAACCACAGACTAGTAAGAGAACTACATATTCAAAGGACATAAATGTCTTTGAGGAAAAGAGAAACCGCAAAGAGGGAGTGAGATAACAATATTCTCCATTATTTACGACGCAAAGTTTTTTTTTGTTTTTAATTTCGCTAGACTGACGCGTATAGCGCCGACGTTACACGTTTTTATTTAAAAAATGCCAGGACCGTATTGTGCTTACCATCTTTGGTGTCTCTAGGCGGCGTGAATTTCTTACCATCAGGAAATCCGTCTGCTTGTTTGCCTTCCTATAACAAAAAAAATATGAAGAAATTTGTGTATCGTATATTTCCTCACTGCCATCAAATCTCACTAAATAAACTTGAGTAAAGAGGCCACCGCC
>NJDD01000100.1:72751-89072 GCA_002245505.1 Calephelis nemesis | reverse complement strand
CATTGATACGTTTGCATTTTTGAAAGCTTCTGTTTTACTTTCAAAAGTAAAACTAATTTAAATTTATTTATTTAAATGAGGAACTCATTTTTTATTAAGTTTATTTTTATTGAAACTCTATTTTTGTCTTCCAGCCACTTTATGTTCTCTACATAATTCTGCTAAGCAACAACTAGACTTATTTTAAGGGTCAAATACGTCAAATGCGTCATAAAAATACGCTAAAATACGTCAGCAGTATATTGTTTTTTTTTTTTCATACAAAGCAACCATGGATCTTACTATCGGTTAGTCAGTGTAGTTAGACGTGTACGCTAGCCATTCGATCAACGATGTATTTACATTTTTATTAACTTTAAGTGTAAAAATAGTGAAATTTTAAATTAGTCTAGGTACTTGTTGAGGCAACCAGCAAGTAGAAATCGGATCCGCCGTTGGCTCGTTGGGCAGCATCTCGACTGATACTATAGAGCTGAAAGCTCGGAAAACTTGAGTGTTACTGTACTGGAAGATATAAAACAATAATGTAACTAACTTTAAGCCCCGTGTTGGTCCGGGCTCCTTTGAAGAATAGACCATCTATCTGCCTTCCTGCCAGACAGCTCGTAAAAGGCGAGCGAAGGCTTACTGTCACTAACACCGTGACATCTGAATAGGTGGTAGAGTTTCGCAGCGACTCACCCGGATTGGTACCACTGCCTTACCTATTCCTGCCGCCATAACGTCATGACGTGTTCCGGTTCGGAGGGTAAGATAGCCGGTAAACTTACTTTTGCTCAAGGCCTAACATCCCGACCTCAGGTTGGCAACGCACCATTACCACCTTTGGTGTCTCTAGATGGCGGAAATTTCTTACCATCAGGAAATCCGTCTGCTTGTTTGCCTTCCAAGATCATAAAAAAAAAGCCTAGCAAAGTACACTATTTTGAGTTAACAATATTCCTATCTGAGTGACCAATATTCCAAAACCGCACTGTCTGCTTTTAGAGATTTTATTAAAACATAACTTTTTAACACTTTAGAGAGAGACGCAGTGCGGGCTTTAAAACATCTTGATTTGATGCCAATTTCTAAGAAATGTTTATCACAAATTCATCTGTGACCAATGTCCCTCATTGATTGAAATTAAAATCACTGTCTTCGTTTCGAGTTATCAGTAATTAAAATCGCTTAGTTGACGAATCAAAATTACTTTCGATTCCGGGTCTGGGTGTTTATTACATTTATTCTGGTATCTATTTAAGTATTTCTATTTGAATCGTTGGCTAGCACCAAAACTCATAAAACAAGCATACAATTTGTTTACTTCGGGGTTAAACTCAATTTGTCTAACTTGACCAGAAATATTTGTTTATTACATTATTAGCACTAACCTATTACATTCCATAAGTAAACGTATTTGTACATACAAATATATCTTCAGCCAAGTTCCTTACGGGGTAGGCAGAGAGTATCGAGTGCCAGACCTCACGATCCTGACAAACCTGTCTTGCTTCCTTCACATTCATTACCCTTTTCATACAAACACGCCGGTTTCGGAGACTCTTGACACCACCCTCGAATAATATCCGATTGATCTGATCATGAAATGTCAGCCTTGGTCTCCCCGGGTACCTACATCCATCCACATTCGCAGTGTATATCTGCTTTATCAATCTTTCATCTGTCATTCTTTCTACATAACCGAACCAGCAGAGCATGCCTTTTTGCATTTTAACACCAACACTTACTTTCAATCCCACTCATTCTCGGATCTCACTGTTACGAATGCGGTCAGCGAGCGTTACACCACAGATTTTCCGTAGTGCTCTCATTTCGACCGCATTTATCCTACTTTCATGCTCTCTCTGCCATACCCAACTCTCGCTTCCATACAATAACGTTGGGATACGCACAGAATTATGCAAAGCAAGTCTAGCTTACATATAGTCTAGCTTTTTGACTCAAAATATCGCTTTGGAATAGCTTACCCAACGCTCCATTCACACTATTTCCAGCACTCACTCTCCTCTCTACATCCGCGGTGCACCTTCCATCCCTGCTAAAAGCACAACCAGGATATACAATTTCATTCACTTGTTCCAGCACTACATCATCAACCAAAACTCTTACATCCGTTCTGGCTACATCTCTTTCAAATACCATTATTTCGGTTTTCGTCGCATTCAATGTATTTGTATTCAGTATGAAACTGCAAAAACCGGCTCCAATATTATTTACAAATTATCTAAATATCCATTTATTTTTAGTTGTTAAATATATTTCAAAAATTACTAGTCAGATTTTGATATACACCTTATTTATCTTGATACAAATTTATATAGGACCAACTCTTATACCCGTACTCAGGGGCATCAGTTAAGATTTAATCTATCATTAGTTACAATTATGTGTTTAAAAGTTCGACTTAATGATTGATTAAAAGACAATTAATGTTTCTGATTGCGACGATTATGCATGACCTCCATTTTTAATAAAGAACCATCAAAATTCGTTTGTTAAACGCTTTAAACTTTACAAAAAAATATACAGATAAATTGTTAACCTTTTTCCTTTTAAAGACGATTAAAAACAATTAACAGCCAACATTTTTTTATTATATTGGAAGGTAAACAACGGACGGATTTACTGATGGTAAAAATTCACGCCACCTAGAGACACCAAAGGTGGTAATTGTGCGTTGACAATCTAAAGCTAGGATGTTAGGCCTCGATACTTATTCTTACTGGATACTTACTCTTTAGTGTAGAACATAGAATGGAAATGAAGTTATGGCGGTAGGAATAAGTAAATACCAGTGACATTTAATATTAACTTGTAATAAACGGTATTTGATGGATGACGGAAACTAACGGATGTTAGGCCTCGAGTAAAAGCAAGTTTACCGTCTTTCTTATCCTTAGGATCGGAACACGTCAACAGCAACCGATAACGTTATGGCGGCAGGAAACAGGAGCAGGTACTAATACGTCCGTCGTTGCGAAACTCTACCACCTAGTCAGATGTCACGTTGCTAGTGACGGTAAGCCTATGCTCGCCTTTTATGAGCTACCTGGCAGGAAGGCAGATAGTCTATTCTGCAAAGGAGCTCGTGCGTGAATGCGTGAAATTCAAAAATACTTATATGCCTGGTTCCTATGATCAACGAAACGTAATCCCTAGTCATTTGTAGTTTGCTCAAAAGTAAAGTAGCGTATCTCATATTTTCAAAAAATGTGCGGATTAGCTGTCGAAAACGAGCAACCGTTAGCAATCTTGGAATTCGTAGAAAAAACTGCCATACGTAATCAAAACGAATCGTTTCTTGAATATGCCCTATTGGCATAACTATTAAAAATTAGCAGTCCCGAAAACAAAAGTTTCCTTCTCAGTAATATTCACAATAAGAAAATCGCCTTTGTTTGAAATGTCATTTCGCTTCCACACTTGTAACGCTCCCCTCATAACGAAAATTGCGATATGAAGTCCATTTTCCCAACTGTCTCTTTGTTGTATAGTCATTAAGATATAAATCCCTTCCAATTTCAAATGCCGAGATCCAAATCAGGGGAAATAAATCGTGTTTCAAGAGATATCCAATTTGCCCTCAATATTTAACATGATTTTAGATTAACAAACTTCCTTAAATCAGGAAAAGCCGTAATTAGAAATATAATTTATGCAATTATAACATTGTGTTGTGGATATGTACTAATTGAACTGTTTTTAAATTTCTTTCAACTGTTACAAGATATTTGTAATCAATTTCAAAATTATTGGTGGTAATTTTGTTGCGCACTCACTAAACTAATTTTAAGTTATCGCTGTCTTCCTTTAACGAAAGAAACAGAAAGAGACAAAACACTTTTAGCGCTGTCAAATTAGACCGTACACGTCATTTCTACAGACGTTTAAACTGTTACTCGGAAAACGTCGATTAAAAACATCACGATTTGACATGTTCGGACTAATCTGACGTGTCTAAAACGTTCCATCTCGTTTGTTTTTGTTTCATTTGAGAAAGATAGCATGCATCTAAAATAAGTTTAGTTTGTGAACAGCAGAATTACCCAATGTCTACGAGTATATAAAAGAAAGTGGTGTTAGTTACACTATTTATAACTCAAAAACGGCTGAACCGATAAGGCTGAAAATTGGTGAGGAGGTAGCTTAGAACGCGGAGAAGGACATATGATACTTTATATCCTATTTGATTGTGAGAAAAATGAGAAAACCATATTTTAATTATTCCCATACAAACTGAACGGGTGGAACGAAGTTCGCGGGAGCTAGTTATATCTATTTTTTGTAACTATCTGTCTATAACATTTCAAAGTATCAGTTATCAGATTTATTTTGTAAACGTTTAATGAGGATTATTTATCGACGATGATATCGATGTCACTCCGTAAACATCCAAAAAAGCACGCTCTCTAAGCACCAGACGAAATCTGAAATGGGCAAATAAAACAAATATTTCCTTGTTATAAACTTCTTTTATTAGTTCTATACAAACATCGGCCATAAAACTACAAAATGTACAGTCTTCCCAATTAATACTTACAATTTATAAATAAAATTTGCAATAAATACTTAGAAAGCCGAAACTAATTTGGTATCATTATTGTACAAAAGTTACACTATAGACACTAAGGAATCTATTTACAATATAGAACAAGTTTACAATATTTCCACAAAAGCGAAATCTATCCATCTTAAGGTTATACAATGAGATCGTTTTAATAACTAGAGAGCTTACGTCGAATTTCCAAAAAATGTAAGCTTCCAATTAAAATAATTTTATTTTAAATTTTAATTAGTCTTGTTCATATTATGAAAATACTTCTGAGAATTTCAACTTTTTCCCCTAAATATGAAATTCTAAAAATTGGACTATTCTGGAAAAAGGAATGTTTGATTAAGAAACAAAATGGAAAGAATAAATGTACTACCTTTTTTTAATCAAATCTCCTAGTGATAATATTTCACTGTTATTAAAATGTACAAAATATGTAATTGTATGTATTGTATACATGACAAATGGAGAATTTAAATTCTTATTACATAATAAGTTCTAGGTATACAAAACAGATAGCAGCTATAATTTAGATGATTAACTACATAGTAATTTATTCTTGTCATAATATAATTTGATTTGCAGACTTGAAATTAAACAACCATTAATTCAAGTGCTTTGGGAGAATTATGTTGAATAATTAAGGATATGTTAACAATAATTTAGATGACTTCCTTGACGGTCGAAGTACAAAACAATACAAAGTCGCTGTCCGCTGTCTGTCCCTAAATATGCTCAAATCTTTTAAACTACGTAAAGGATTTTTATGTTTTTTTAATAGATAAAGTTATTCAAGTGGTTATATGTATGATACTTAATAACATACAAGTTTGTCCACCCCTGCAAAGCTGAGACGCATTGCTAGTAATTATATAAATCATATAAATTTATAATCTTTAAAATTTATATAAATTTATCTCACGCACAGGGCAAGTGCTAAAAAAAATAAAAAAAAAATACGAAATCATATAAAATTGCTTGCAAAATAGAACTTGAGCAATGTTTATTTTATTCAGCGTAGTATTCAATCATCTGGATAGTTAAAAAATACCAATGAAACCCTACAATTTACAACTAACAGTTGGCAAATATTTAAAAAAAAATAATTAAAAGGGTTATGATTGGTAACGTGGTGGTGTTAATAAATGATTATTTTAAGTAATCGGTTGTATATTCTTACTATATTCGGGAAAGGATTATAAGCACAGAACCTATTTAATGTCAATTACATCTTACGTTTGAGTGTACTGTGAACATAATATACTGAATATATAAGATAATTAATTTTAGCACTTTTCCCGTATTTGGGATAAATGTTAAAACAAAAAAAACTTAATTTCAGACCGGACTACAACTCATACTTTAAAACTCTGGCTGGTGAGCGAAAAGTGACGTCAGCAAGAGCCGAAAGGTTAAAGTTCAATTTTTCTGTAGTAAAGTGTTTTTCTTTTGTCAAAAAATTGTAAAGGCAAAAAAATTTAAATTCGACATGAGCTCTTTGGCTTTCATTATATTTCTCTACACCAAGTACGTCTGAACAGTGTGTTGCATAACCACAGATTGTGGCTGATTGTGACGTCCTTGGAAATCGTTAGAGGAGTAATCAGAATCTATCGTGGAATAAATGTGTTCAGAGAGAGGCCTATCGCAAGGTGAGCGCTCCGCTGAATTCGCTGACTTCCCGCAAAGCGTCTGACAAGTACTGTTTAATACTGACGCATCCATTGTGTACGTATTGGAATTTCTTCCATAATTAAGTCTTTTTAACTTTTGACCTCGTCTTTTAGAAGACGGCATGGCGTACCTTAACCTTTCCCAAAACCGTTTCTCTTTCCACGTTATATCTACACCTGATTTAAGATATGATTTCAATTCAGGATCTCGTGGTACGAGACCTACAGTTATAATAATTAATTTATGAGGATTTTTTCTGAGAGCTCGCTGCAATGCTTGGCGAAACTCTATTTGAGACCATTCTGTTAAAATAAAATTCTTTGTTAATACTACTATAATACGTCTCGAAGCCTCCGTTGCTTCAACTACTAAATCAGGAAATTGTGCATATGTAGCCTCAAACTGTGGCACATCTCTGTAATGCAGGCAAAGATGATAAGAAGGATAACCGTTCTCAAGTTCCCGTGCCACATTTTCTATAACAAATTCCTCGTCTTTTGGACTGTAACAAATATAGGCATCATAAAGCTTATCGGCGTCGTTAAAGGCGCCCGCTAAGGGAGAGAGCTTGATTCCACAATTTGAATACAACCACATTCTGCAAGCATATCTAAATGTAAATACTAGGGCTAATATTAATAAAATAAGCATGAATCCAGTGAGGACTGACGCCAGCAATGGTATGTTGTTAGATACGAAAAGCGCACTTATCACTGAATTCTCGCTTATTTCACTACATATTGTGACATTCAAATTTAATGGCTTTTTTGCTGATACAGTATTTTCAGTGACGCACCAAAGGTTATGAATATCAACAACTTTATTCACGTTTTGAGATACAAACATCAAAAACCCTTGCAAATATTTACAATTACAAGACCAATTATTATTGCCCAGAAACAATGTTTGTAACTTTTTATTGTTATCTAAATGCCACAAACCATAATTCACAAGTTTATTTCCGTCTAAACGCAAAATTTCTAAAGAACTTAAAGAAGAAAAACTTGTATTCGAAATGAACTCGATAAGATTATTTTGTAAATATAATTCTTTCAACTTTGCCAACTTTACAAACTCGAGGCCTCTGAATCGTTTTATTTTGTTATCGTCCAAATGCAATATTCGCAAATCAACGAGTTCATGAAACGTTTCATTTTGAATTTCTGTAATACGACTGGAATTCAAATATAAAACTAGAGCTCTATGCATTGAATCGAAAACAGTTTCATTGAGTTCGCTATAAAAATTTCCATCTAAATAAATATGGGTTGCGCCCGCTGGAAAGTCCCTAGGCACAAAATCGAATTGTTTTATAGAACAATCAACAACATTCGTTGTTTTTGTTGAATCGTGATAACAAGAACAGTTATAAGGACAAACAATTTTGCAATTACAGAAAGTAAAGTCACAACAGTGACATTCATCTAAACAATAATTCTCATATTTGCAAAGAAAATCTTTAGTATGCAAGGAACTAACAGGAAAATATTTTACACCTCGCACGTAGGATTCCTTACATATCACATTTTCTAAATCCATTACCCGCGGATATTGCTTTGTAGTCATAGTATTGATAAGTAAAAGCCATTTCATAGTACAGTCACACTTAAACGGATTGCCACTAATATAAAACTCGGGTAAAGTCCGTTCTCCAAACCTTGATATCCGTAAACTATTTATATCCAGTGACTCTATCTGATTCGCGTAAATATCAACACGAGTTAAATTGGTTTTGTTTAAAAACGTATCAATTTCAATTGAAGATATAAAATTGTTGTTTATAAATAATAGTTCTACACTATTAGGTATTGACATTGCGGATAAAGTAACAATACGATTGTGGCTGGCATCTAGTGTTTTCACGTGTAGATCGTTTTGAATTTTATAATAATTTCCTAATATTTCAATGAAATTTGCATGAATATCTAACCATTTTAAATTTGACGGTATAAAAGCGTAATCGAACCAAACTAAGTGGTTTTCAGATAGATTTAACCATAGTAACTTTGTCAGAGACACGAATACACCATTTATATCTGAAATAAAATTGCCGTCCAAACGAACGGCTTCTAATTGCGTGTTCCTTTGAAAGGTTTCTGTTTCAATCGATTGTATCTTATTTTTGGCTAAATTTAGAACTTGCAAACTGGGTAAGCCCCAGAATATGCCAGCTGTTAAGTTCCCAATTTGATTGTCTATTAAACGTAAGCCCGTTAATTGGGATAAATTTTGAAACGAGTTGTTTGTTATTTCTGTTAATAGATTCTCTCCCATATCTAGAGACTTTAGAAATGGTAATTGCAAGATTGCTTCGGGAACTTTTGTAAATTTATTAGAACTCAAATCTAACTCTTTTAAATCAGAACAGTTTTTTAAAGCATTTTCGCCTATAAATGATAGTAAATTATTATTTAAATTAAGTTTATTAAGAATAAATAATCCATTAAACACATGATCTTCGACAGTGCGTAATTTGTTATGTCCTAAATTAAGCGTATGTAAATTAAATAAAGGTGAAAATGCGTTATCTTCAACAAACCCTATGGAGTTGTTGCTTAAATTAAGTATTTGTAGAAAAAATAAGTCTTTAAAAATATTTTGTGAGATTCGAGTCAAAACATTGTGCGATAAATCAAGAACGATTAATCTTATTAATCCCCCAAAAGTTTCATTTTTTATGTGATCGCTCGTTAATCTGTTTGTCGAAAGATCTAAGACTACTAATTGTTCCAACCTATTAAACAATTTCTTAGGCAACAACTCTAACTCATTGTTCCTTAAATAAATTTCACGAATTTCCCTTGTATTTTTAAATAAACCCTCTGGGAGATAATTGATGGCATTTTCTGACAAATTTAATACTTTTAACGACAGCAAGTCACTGAAAACCTCCGCTGGTAGCTCGCTTATTTTATTATTTTGCAGAAACAGTTGCGTTAGCCTTCGCAAATGCAATATTTCGGAGTCAGCTGGAAGCGACATGATGTCATTGTAACTAAGATCAATAGTTTGCAAGGTAGAGCCACATTTGTGACCAAAACCTAATTCGTCAACAAACTTAATTTTATTAAAAGTTAAATTAAGAGATATTATGTTTTCTAAAGCACAAAACAGATCCGAAGGTATTTTCCGAATGTTATTATACCCTAAATCCAACGTGTGAAGCTCCCGTAATCCGTTGAAAGCACCCAATGATAATTCTAACTCTTTATTATAGCCCCATTCGTTATTCATGGAGCGCAACTTCAGGGACTTGAGTCCTCGTAATCCCTCAAACACGTTGCCCGGGAGCCGTAAAATTTTGCAGTTATCGATTGTTATTTCGGTCAAACCTTGCATCCTCCCAAAGTGATGGTCTTTTAGCGTACTCTCTAGCTGTGAGGTACAGTGCATAGCTAGTTTTTCAGCGCCTTCCGCGGACATTGAACCGACAACATCCCGGTCCGACGACAGTGTCCGGACGTTGCACTCCACTATATTCCCACCAATAACACGATCACAAGCATCTGCAACGTCCGGCGCTTCCGTAAGCGCCGCGCCCATCACCACACAAAAGAACAACACGATAATTATCATTTTAACGTGCACTCTGTCCATTTCATTTTTACTTGTCAACTTATTTTGTTGAATGGAAGAGGAGTTCGTTCGCCGCGTGCGGTCATGTTAGAGAACGCCGCGGGTTTTGTACGGATACGATTCGATAACAATGATTATAAACGTAGTAAATACAGCATACCGCGGTCCACATTATACGCTCTAGTATTACGAGTTTGGCGCTTTCCCCTCGCGGTGGCCCGCCCGCGACTGCCGCTCGGCGAACTCGTACAACGAAAGCCGAAAGGCCATGAATACGCGGAGGGACTCGTCCGTCGTATTTCTTTACCACATACAAACTAAAGTCACCCTTGTAGTTTCGACTTGTGTTGAGAACGGAAACCGTTAGGTGTAACATAACTTATGATTTATGTCCTCCATGTTTTTATTACTTAGATGTGTTTTTGTTTAATGTTATTTGCAATTAGTTTTGATTTCAAGTAACGGTAAAAATTAGAATTATTTTTAAACACGTGTTGTTAGCGTCACTTGAATGTCGAGTAATTTAACTAAATACCTACCTATAAGAAATTTTAAACTTCTTTAAATGACAGTTTCAATTGAAATTTTGATATTATGTTTAAATTATAAAATATCTTCACGCTCATATCCCCGAAGAGTAAGGCAGAGGCACAACTAGGACATCCACGACTAGCCGAAGACACTAAGTCCTACAACCTGATAGGTGGCAAGCATATCGCCAACTGGGCACATATCCAATTCCGAACAACGTTTTTTTTATTAGAAAATTGAAAATACACATTTGTAGTTTTTTTGTTGGCGACACGGAGATTGAACCCGGAACCTCAAGAAGTCAAGTCCGTCGTTAGATCACTAGACTATAGAGGCGAATGCTTAAAAAATAAATGTACTTACCTGAACAAAATAGGTATACCAATTGATCTAGCCCTAAAGCAAGCTAGTTAAATTTTAGTATTATGAATGTTGTCAACGATGCAAATACACTGAAAAGACATACCTACGTATATAATAAGTATGTAGGTATATGAAGCTTTTTCAGAGGTGGAATTAATTTCTAACTAAAGTAAAATAATAATAATATAATCACTTATTAAACTAGAATCATATTAACAATGCGACGAAAATTAAATATTTTACTGTCCATGCCCTATAGCTATAAAATTAAATTAAAAATTTAGGAAAACCCCGACCAACTTAATTTTCCTTTAGAAAGTAAAAAAATTGACCTATCTTCGCACTTTAACCCCCCACAACTTTTAAACGGCTCAAGCGATTTCCATCAAACATGTCTAAGAACACTCGCACATAAATTATCTTTAATACAAAAAAAACTAAATCGAAATTACTGCATCCGTTCTGAAGTTATGAGTCCACAAACCGACAGAAACAGATAGACAGACACGTCAAGCTTATAACACACCTCTTTTTGCGTCGGAGGTTAAAAACTAGGGATCATAATGTATTGTAGAAATAATAATTACCGTTAATTTTATTTTAAATTGTTATATTTACGTTATTTTCGTTTGCATACTTTCATATTTAGCATTTTGTATAGATGATCGAAATAAGTTCTAATGGTAGATTCTATACTTCTTATCGTCGGAGCTTGGTGGAATTCCATTCTTGATGTAATTTATTTAGAAACACTTGTACTTTCCACAATATATTTTATTATTTTTTATTTTTATAATTTAGCCAACCGGTTTCGCTATACAAGCTATATTGTGGAAAGTACAAATGTTTCTAAATAAATTACATTAAGTTCTAATGATTATTATTATATTTATGTCTTAATTGCTCAAAGTATATCTACAAACATTATTTGTACACAATGCCTTCTATTTTATTTTCTCAGTTTTTTGGGATGTCTGGAGGTAGTTAATGTGCTTTTTTGCTGCTCCTGCATTTTGTATATTTTCCTTTTTGTGTGCAATAAAGTAAAATAAATAAATATTTAACCGCAGTAAGACTGCAAAAGCCGACTCCAACTATTTCTTTGGGTAACACGTCGCTATTTGATAATACTTTTTTCTATAGATAGCAAATGTTTCCGAAATGGTCCCACATTAATTCCTACTGGTAATTTTTGAGTTAGACTTAGTGAAAAACATATGCACTGTTAAATATCACAAGTCGGATTAAAATAAAACTAATACGGACATCGGAATCATGATTTATCTTTCTAAAAAATAACCATTAAAATCGGTTTGCTATTGGCTAAGTAATCGCGTGAAAATTAAATAAAAATTATACATATATGGAGTCGAATTTAGATCACTTTTTTTAATAATATTGGAAGGCAAACAAGCAGACGGATTTTCTGCTAGTAAGAAATTCACGCCGTCTAGAGACACCAAGGGTGGTAATGGTGCTTTGCCAACCTGAGACCGGGATGTTAAACCTCGAGCAAAAGTAACTTTTCCAGCTACCTTACCCTCCGAACCGGAACACATAAACGACAAGCACTGACATTGACTGCCTGACAAGTGGAAAATGTAAGGCGGTGGTAAAACTCTACCACCTAGTAGGATGTCACGTTTTTGGAGTTGGTTAAAAATAAGTATGTTAATAACACCCTAAAAGACTATCTCAAGCAAACATTAAAATAAAATAAAATGAAAGAGACAAATTCTCTCACCCTCCAAATACAAAATTTAATAAACACTCATTTTTGATGAACGTCACCGCAGTTAATTAACAAATTGCTCCTAAAATTAGAGCGTCTTTAGTTAAAGCAACCATAATTTGTCTTTTAGTATTTCTGGAATCGTCCACCATCAACCTCTTATTGTGTGAAGGTCTATTCATTTTTACTCAGTTAAAAAATGAGGCTAATTATTCCATATCTTAATTATGAAACAGTAGTTATTATTAACCGAGTTCAAAAAAACGAGGAGGTTCTCAATTAGGCCGGTATATAGGTATTTTTTATGTATGTACACCGATTTTTCCTTGGATTCTGAACCGATTTACGTAATTCTTTTTTTTTTTGATGCCGAATAGTTTAAAATTGGTCCCTTAAAAATTTTATTCATGTCGGCCCATTAGCTTTTACTTTATGAGCATTTTTCACCTATTTTCAACTATCTCTAGGTTTATTTTCATTAAATAAAATCATATCATCAATAAACTAAAAAGTGTTAAATAAGAATAACTACGTTAATTAAAACCGACTTCAAAACTAAAAAGTAAAAAATAATAAAGATTTAATATTAATTATATACCACCTATTATATTATTTATATGTGCTATTTTCTAATAGATTTGAAGTCGGTGCCAATTTAATTATTATTAGTTTAAGGCTTGGCACCGACTTTAAACCTGTAAAAAATAACAATAACTGCTTAGTCGCCTCGGTGGTCAAGCGGTCCGGGTGTTGGACTTGACTGCATGAGGTCTCGGGTTCGAATCCCGGGTCGGCCAACAAAAAGTAAATTGGATTTTTTCAATTCTCTAATAAAAAAAATGTTGGTCGGGATTGGAAACGTGCCCGGTTGGCGATAGGCTTGCCACCTATCACATTATGGGACTTAGTATCTTCAGGTAGTCGTGGGTGCCCTGGTTGTGCCTCTGCCTACCTCTTCGGGGATATGGGCGTGAAGATACTTTATAACTGCTTCAAACAAAAATGACTGCTTTATTAAAATCTATTTTACTTTTACTAAAGTAAACTAATATTTTACTAAAGCCACGGAAAAATTGTTGTCTAATTGTTACAACATAAATTATTGTGTAATACAGGCGACTCGATAGGTACTTGAAAAAAAAATTTTACAAGGGGTATTGCCAGCATTTTTACTTTTCTCTTGGAAATGGTTTAACTATCTAATGCAAAGTAGTTTATATCCGGTGTAACAAATTTTGTCACGATCGAATGTCATATTTAAGTGTGAATCCTTGACAAACAAATACAATTTCATATTTAAAATATTAGTGTGAATTTATGAAGTTATCAGATCTATCTTTAGATATGTTACCTCCTACAATCTAATACACGGATAATGTTCTTATGTTATGTTATGGAAGTAGGTAGGTAGGTACGTTAATTTTATAACTTGAGAAATAAAATAAATTTTACTATTTTGAATCATTTTAAAAATATATTTTATATTAGTACCTGCTGTGTTTCTTAAACTGTTGCCCAGAGTTTGCAGTGCGCGTATAGGCACGATAAATAGATCATTGTATTTGTTTTTTTAAACGCTAAACTTCGACTCTTATTTTCTTACGTTTTGTATTTTTAGCAAAAAACATCTTAAAGGTCTTATTACTTATTGTTTAAAATTTTGAAATTTTCTCTGCTGGATAATTCGGAAACTATTGACTTAAAGAAAAAGTTTTTATTATATACTTTATTTTAATAAAAAAGAAATCCACCCTAAAGAAGAGGTAACATCAACATCGAAAACTTAAGTTACCAGTTATTTTGATTTCAACTAAATAAAGGCTCAAAAAAATAAATCCAATTTTAGAAATTATAAATTATAAGAGAAATTGCAGATTTAATCCACAAATATTGCTGTTATCTGGTTCTATGCAAACTACAGATTCACTGGTCATTTACAACGTGATTCTCATTGTAATTCTATTCTATTGTATGTATTGTATTCTCGTCCAGCTAATTATACAAAACGAGATAATAATACTTTAAGTGTTTAATTTGGCTTTTTAATACGTGATATGAAATAGAATCGAAAAATAACAATTCTTAAACGTGTAAACTGGAGGTAAAGTCAGTTAAACCGTTATCAAGCCCATTCTATTTAGTTATACATTTTTATGATTTTTTTAATAAGTCAATACATTTTTAAATTAAAATATTACCATAACTTGAATGAAGTAGATAGGTTACCTGTTATGTGTTAACAACACTTTATTTTATTGGAAGGCAAACAAGCAGACGGATTTCTCGATGGTAAGAAATTCACGCTGCCTAGAGACACCAAAGGTGGTAATGGTGTGTTCCCAACCTGAGGTTGGGATCTTAGGCCTCAAGCAAAAGTACTTAAGTTTACCGGCTACCTTACCCTCCGAACCGCAACACGTCATGACATTATGGCGGCAGGAATAGGTAAGGCAGTGGTTCCAATCCGGGTAAGTCGCTGCAAAACTCTACCACCTAGTCAGATGTCACGGTGTTAGTGACGGTAAGCCTATGGTCGTCTTTCGTCTTTTACGAGCTGCCTGGCAAGAAGGAAGATGGTCTATTCTGCAAAGGAGCCCGGACCAACACGGGGAAAAATACTTTAATTATTTCCGCCTGGATGTCACTTATGATTAATTCTGGAACCCCGCATTGCAGCCTACAAAACCAAGCTGGATCATATAATTATTTCGTTCTTTGGTGATTAAGTTTATGTATATTATGTGTTATGTTTAGTTTTTTTTTAAGTTTAGTTTTAAGAGTTGTTTTATTGTAAGCGAATTGCTTGTTATTAATAATTAATAAACTCATTATTAATAATATTGGTCTAGTTAAATTAACGAATCTCTCATTGTAGCTGCATTATTATTGTGAATGTTGTATATATCTTTAAAGGCAAATCATCTTGAACAAAACTGATATGTGGTGTAATTAACAATGTCTAGTGATAAGCCAGTGGTGTATCTGTTTAAATAAATTAAAAAAATAAAAAAAAAATAAAAGTTTTTTTTTATTTATGTGTACTGACAATGAACTATCGACGCTTCGTTGGTAGAGTAGCCCGACCAACCGAAAGGCTCGGGTTTGACTCCCGATGAGGGCAGGCATTTAAGTGGTGAACATTTAGATGTCTGCATTTCTATATCTGGGTGTTTATAATTATTAAATTAAAATTAAATTTATTCTGGTATCTGTTTACGTATTTCTATGTATTATAATCGTTAACTAACACCCATAACACAAATTTGCTAACTTTGGAGTTAGATTCAATTTGTGTAATTTGTCCAGGGATACTTGTTCATATATTTAACTATTCTGTCAAAGCCTATTTTAGTTATTTGTGCTGCCATCTAGCGGCCAGTAGCTGTATCAACCGTGTACATTAATTGTTCAAGGGTTACATACTTTTAACTTAGGTGTACAATAATCTTTCAACACAAACGTTAACCTCCATTCAATCGACTCAAGAAAATGGAGTTAGTAAATTCAACTGTTTGTTTTATTTCTTGTGCCTCTTTTATTTTTTCTATTTTGGAAAAAAAATTATCAGCAAGCGTCGTAGTATTAAGATTTCAGTTGGCTTTTTAAAGTTTAACTGCGCTTAAATTCTTAAACAACCAAACTGTACGTACAGCTCATTCATGATGTAGGTATATTACGAATGTATGTACAGGTGAGCGCATCAATTTGTTTAACACCACAATTTTTAAATAAATGCCTTATATTCATTAGGTGTTCATGTGTGTTTGAACACTAAAATGAATTCGTGAATTATAAGATATTAAACATCGTCGTCTTAAAACATAACAAAAATGTTACTGGCGCTTCGCTGTCTTAGGTAACGTATGCAAGTTAACCTCCTCCTCTTCCCT
>NJDD01000100.1:61668-72183 GCA_002245505.1 Calephelis nemesis | reverse complement strand
CAAAAATGTTACTGACGCTTCGCTGTCTTAGGTAACGTGTGCAAGTTAACCTCCTCCTCTTCCCTCCTAAACCAAACGTCAATGGCAAGTTATGATGTAATGGCAATAGGAATACAGCACACCACAACCTAGATAAGACTGACTGCACTAGTAGACTCATGGTAAGGGCTCTGAGCCCTTACCAAGAGTTGTTATAGCTTACGTTCGGTAAGTTACGCGTCAAATCTGTGACACTTTTGGTCTAAAAATGTGTGTTTAGTTACCATAGAGGCGCTGTCCAAAGTTTCCATACAAATAATTTACAGAAACGGTAGCGAGTATAGTAAACTAGACAAGCCATAAACTCATGGTAAAGGCTCTGTATAATTTGTAATTTTATATGCATAATACTAAAAAAACCGCGTAAATAGGCCCTGGTGGCCTGTATTACAGGAATCTTTGGAACCTACTCTATGTGTACCTACATCTTTAGGCATTAAACGGTTTATTGAAGGCATTGTGACTTCATATGCCTCTGTGGTCTAGCGGTCCAGTTGTTTGACTTGATTGCATGAGGTCCCGGGTTTGATTCCAGGTCGGGCAACAAAAAGAAAACAAAAAGTAAAGGCTCTGTATAATTTGTAATTTTATATGCATAATACTAAAAAAACCACGTAAATAGGCCCTGGTGGCCTGTATTACAGGAATCTTTGGAACCTACTCTATGTGTACCTACCTCTTTAGGCATTAAACGGTTTATTGAAGGCATTGTGACTTCATATGCCTCTGTGGCCTAGCGGTCCAGTTGTTTGATTTGATTGCATGAGGTCCCGGGTTTGATTCCAGGTCGGGCAACAAAAAGAAAACAGAATGTCTGTCTATCTGAATCTCAGCCACGGTTCACGTCATATCTAATGCACTTGGTTACTCTTAGTTCTTACATCTATATCTCACGCTAAGCTACTTATGGGGTAAGCAGAGAATATCGAGTACCAAATCTCACGATCCTGGTAGATCTGTCTGAATTCCTCTACATCCATTACCGCTTTCATACAAACACATCGGTTTCGGACTCTTGACACCACCCTCGCATAATGTCAGAGCCATTTGATCGTGGAATGTCAACCTAGGTCTACCCGGGTTCCTATGTCTATACACATTCACATTGTATATCTGCTTTGTCAATATTTCAAGTGTCATTCTTTTCACAAGACCGAATCAGCGGAACATGCACTTTCTCATTTTAACCAACCAACCAATACTTTCTTTTAATTCCACTCTTTTTCGGATCTCACTGTTACAAATGCGATCAGCGAACTTTACACCACAGATTATCCGTAACGCTCTCATTTCGACCACATTTATCATTACTGTTATGCTTTTTCTGACATATCAAACTCTCGCTTACGTACAACAGCGTAGGGTAGAATAGAATTATGCAAAGCGAGTCTAGTCTAGTTTCTTTGACTCAAAACCTCGCTTTGGAATAGCTTCACACTAATCCCTGCACATACTCTCCTCTTAACATCCGCGATGTACCTCCCATCCCTGATAAAAGCACGAACAAAAAAGACAGTTTCATTCACTTGCTACAGCACTGCTCGTACATCATCAACTAAAACTCTTGCATCCGTTGTGGCTAGGTGCGTCTTTTTCGAACACTCACGAATCTCGATTTCATGCAAATAGGAAATCAAAATCGAAAATGTCATTTTACGTACAGGATTGTCAACATTTAGTTCGGTGAGTTTTGGCGCCATCGTGAATAAAGGTGGCCGTAATTTTTTCATTATTATTGAATTTCGTGTTTATATTGAGTGAAATAGGTTAATTTGGGTGGGAATTAGATTAATTTTGTTCAGTGAAAGTGCACAAATGAAATAATCATGAAGAAATTAGTGTATCGTCTGTTTCCTCGTTGCCGTCAAATCTCACTAGATGAGCTTGAGTAATGAAGCCACCGCTGACTTAGTACGCTGTACTTAGTGATTAATGACTGTGTAAGAATTAACATAACAATAATTAACTTGACATTGGCAAAGTAAGTCGTGAAAAACGATCGAAAGCCATATTTATAAAAGAAGAACATTAAGTTCCAAACAAATTAAAGAATCCGATAAAATAATGTTATTATCAAGTTACTATTAAGTTTATAAATGACTAGTATTGTGTTCAAGAATAGGTACTTAAAATGAAATATCCGATTCCAGTTTTCATGAAATCGAAATACAAATTAACCGGGTCCACTATTTTCTGAGGAAAGTAAGTCTACTTTTTCTTCCATTCACTTAAGTCTTAAAGGGTTCGCGTGGGTTATGGAATAGAGACAAAATGTAAATTTTGCTACAACTTACCAACGACTACTAAAAGTTACATGTACATACCAGTATTTTTTCAACACATAACTTTGTAGTTCAAAATTATGGATATAACAAATGTCAGTTTTAATCGACTAACTTGAAAACTGGAGTGTAGGCACAGGAACATTAAAACCACTGATCATCTTTTAGTGGATTTAGGAAGAGTTCAGTTTTTTACTGCGATTTTATGAAATTTGGCTCGATACTTGAAGATCAGAGTACAAAAATAGGCTATTACTCATCGTATCTATGGTCTAGCAGTCCATCGTCAGACTTGACCTCTTGAAGTCCCGGGTTTGTTCCCCGGGTCAGGCAATAAAAAATTGTATTCCAGGTGTTGAATTTGATTTCATGAGGTCGCGAGTTTGATTTCCGGGTCGAGCAGCAAAACTAATGTTTTTTTCTATTTTCTAATAAAAAAAAATGTTGCCCAGGATTGGACATGTGCCATGGCTTGCCACATATCACTTTGTAGGACTTAAGTTCTTGGACTAGTCGTATTTGCCCTGGTTGTGCCTCTGCTTACCGGTTCGAGGATGTGGGCGTGGGGATACTTTTTAACTATTTCATACTAGGACAAAAATATTAAAAAAATCGCAGAAGCCATGTCTTAAGACTAGTGTTTAATAAAACAACAATGTTCAGACAATATTTATTTCTTCTATACCTAAATGACAAGAATTTACAAACAATAATCAAAAGCCAGGACGATGAGAGGATTCTCTAACTAATAAGCTTATTCTATTGTCGTTATTAAAACAAATTCATTGTTACAATAATACTAAAATTCATTGCCAGTTAATAATATCACATTGTTTTTATTACAAAAATATGCGTTTTGTTCTTTAGGCCTAAACATGCAAAATTTTAAGACATCTAAATATAAATGTCATTTATGTCAATATCTAGTCGAATACGAGACTAGGATTTTTTTAAACAGGAGTACTTCTAACCCTAAAAGTGAATTCCATAACCAGCTAACACTTAATTACAGAAACCAACATTTTAGTTATTTTAATCCTATCATGAACATTTATCGATTTCGAATGGCAACATCGAATTTTACTTTCGACAAAAACGAATAGAAATTACTTGCGACACTAGAATAACTTCATGATTAGGAATGTTTTTTCCTCGTACATTTTTGTACTTGAATTATGTTCATGCTAGGATATTTAAAAGGTTTTCTGGTTTGTCAGGTTTATAGTCATGAAGAACGTAATATTATTATTTCACTATTTCACACATTCGATCTCGAATCTAAGACTTTTTTACAGATCCTAAATCAAATTGCAAATGACCACTATTCACCATCGGCACTAGGAAGCTTCATTGTTAATACTTGTATACACTTATACTATTCCATATCGATTTAAATATTGTCTACCAGTTTCAAATTTAACTGCATGCAAATATTGCTTTTAAATAATTAAATATGAGTACATCATAATGGCAGTTGCTAATAAAAACGTCAATAATTTTAAGGCAATTTCTAGTTTAGTAGTTGTCGAAACTAATTACTAACACCTGTATGGAGTATGACCGCGGCATTTAAAAATGCAATAATTATTTGGTCAATCAGGATTCTAAAAAGGGATATTATGATCACTTTTATTCAATAATATGCTCATTATATATCACTATCTCGTTTATTTACATGTTTAAACGATCTGTTGTCTAGCTCATACTTTCACTCGGTTTACGAGTGACAATTCTAAAAACATTACTAACTGTAGTAACTAATTTCCAAGTTATTATACATTTTTGAGTCAATTCAAAATCATAGCTGACTCGAAGGTTTCATCTAAATCAGTCTTATAATAATATATTGGTGTTGTTTTACTGGGATATTCAGTTTTCTGAAATAATAAATATTTTAAGGCAATCCTGTATCCTCAGAGGTAGCAAGTTAGCATATTTTTCTTAACTTCCTCAACCATATTTAGACCATATTTTAACTGATCTTTGGAAAATGAAGTAGGGATACAGATGGCTTAACATTATTATTGTATGTATTAGATACAATAATTGGTGTGTAAGTACCACTTGTGTACTTTGGCCCGTATACTTATTTTCAATTTGTTGTTGGTTTTATATACAAGTTTAATAATATTTGCTTCATTACTTATTTACACTAAAATTATGCAATATTGGCATAATTCCATACAATCTTTATTTTGATTCGAATCAAAAAACTTATTTTGAATTATTGCTATTTTCTTTCAATAAAACGAAACAAAAGATATAGAACATTCAACATTGTGTTAAATTATCTCTTCTCTCTTTGTTCTATATTTTTTCTCTTACATTTGCTTTGGTTAAAATAAGTGACACAAAATAAGTTCTAGAATGTTCTATTTCCTGAACGTTTACAAAAAGATATTTACTATTGAAGATTGTAGCCTCTGTCAATTTGTCTTTGTAAATAAATCTTAACCAGATAGTAAATGTCGGAACTTGAAATATGCTTATTTTTTTAATCAGGCATCATTTGTTCTTTGAGTGATACTTCTAGAATTAGGGAGTATTCAGAAATGTGAAAACATGGGACTACTCTTATTAATAATGGATTCAATAGTTGAGTTTCTAACAACAGTAATATTTACATAGTAACAGCTAGTGCTGTTGAATTCTAACAGCATAATCACATAATAGTGACAACACTAGTTAAGTAATTTAGTCAACTAAACAAGTCTTGTAATCATGTATTAGTTAACTAGTTAAATACTAGGTACAACAAATTGAACAAACAATGCATAGTATGTCAAAAAAATAGTATATGACGTTTTTCGAGTCTCAAATATACCAAAATAATGTACCTATCTTTGTGTTATGTTAAATACAAGCATGCGAAAAAAGGAAAAACATTACTTGAATATTACATACTTTGATACGAGAATGAAATAATCCAAATTTAGAATGTTTTAGGATCAGGATTATAAATAAAATTGTATAAAAAGAAGCTTCAAAAACTTTTCAGGTGACTAACAGTGTTGCCATATAAAAAAAGTTTTTTCGCGCCCGTATCACCAAAAAGGTAGACAGAGGCACAACCAGGGCACCCATGACTAACCGAAGACACTACGTCCCACAATGTGATAGGTGGCAAGCCTTTTGCCAACCAGGCACATATCCAATCCCGAGCAATATTACACATTTTATTATTGTTGCCCGACCCGGGATTCGAAACCGGGACCCCATGAAGTCATGTCCAACATCTGGACCACTAGACCACAGAGGAGATGTTGACGTTGTCATATTAATACAGCAGTATTCAAGCAGAAGTTAACATAATAAATAAATTAGTTTAATTGTTGATTTATGGCTTCTTCTATCAATTTTACAATAACTTGCCAATCATTCAGTAGATATAGCCTCTACTATAAGCTTAACACATAATGCTTAGTGTAATATGGGGCGACACTGAAAATCTGAAAATTTTTGACCAGATATGTCCGTAAACTAATATAGTAACGGGTTACATTTTATGTTATTTATGACAAAAATTTAACTATGGAATTTTTATTGCTAACACAATGTTTTTATGGCATGAGACGGATAGGGAACAAACAAACGGCTCTCCTGACAGTAAGGGATTCGTGTCCTTGACACTCATCCTTTAATATTTTACTGCTGCCAGTAATTATAACTCATTGGCAGAGTCCAAAATTATCATGATAAATATTTATTTCGGCATCATACGCTTATTTTAAGTACTTTTCATGAGTAGTATCACCTTAAATTACATGAAAAACATTTTATTAGTATACTTCAGTTTCAAGGATATATATATTTATCAATCAACAATAACTATTATTTCAAACCTTGCTGGCTTTAACTATTATTTTTTGAAGCGAAACTTCTTTATCAGAATTGGAGAAAACTTAGTGTAACATTTTTTCGTTACGCGTCACATTTTTCCGTTACGCGCCATCTTTGTTCTTATCCCTACCACGCGTGATTCGAAGTATACTAATAAAATCCTCCAAAAAGGCTTTCTCCAGCGGAGTAAGGATTGGCAATAAACTTTATTTAACCAATTTCTGTAAAGTTGCATATAGTAAATTATTTTTTGAAAAATAACTTCATAAAGAAGTTTCACTACTTCACTTCTTACGCGTGTACGCTAGTACACGCACACATTTTTTTTTTTACTACTGTTTAGAGCACCAATGCTTGATATAATAACCAGGCAGAGATCCTTCTGATGCGACAAGACCGCCTTTCTGTACCTTAAGTTAAATATTACAAGTGAAAGAGTCTAATTTTAGTAATTTTTTGATGCACAATAAAGTGTATTCATTCACTCATTCGTTCATAACATCCATACAATATTTTGAATTTTTTTTAAATTACCAACTCTTATTTACTAGCTCGATTGCCTTATAAAAGACACACATAACAACACAAAAAGTTACACTTGCAGCAATTGAGCAATATTTCATTTAAATATTTCTTTCATCTGAATACCTTCATTACCTTGAATATATAAACCGATACCTAGTCAAATAAAATACAAAGTCCTAAACAACTGGTTTTATTCATACACTAGTTTTTCAAATTGAAAAACCCAAAACCATCAAACCAATGCATTTAGGTACTAAATTATTTTATATCTTGTCTGTTTATAATTTTTCTTGCTAAGCAATAACTTATTTCATAGACCAAGTTAAATAGTTGTCATAAATATGTCTTGAAAAAAAAATCTTTTCTCATACTAGAGATAAACATACAAAAACTTTTGAGGATATTTAAGATTTAAGAAACAACCTGATAAATTAATCACTGGTAATGTAGTGCCAGTATCTAGCAACACTAACACGTGTAAACTAGCAACACTGGAGAGTGGGAGTCCATGTATCAAAGGCGATAACAATATTGCTCATTTAACACTATCATTGCAAATCACTAACGTTTCACCAAAATCACTTAACACTGGGTTCACTGAGTCAATTTTCTCTGAGAAAGTCACTTGGTGTTTCTTTAACGATATTGTTTATTTTTCAATCGCCTGTATGTGATCCGGCCGCTCGCTTCTCGCGTACCTGGCCCACATCTTATTGTAGAGCATTTCTAACCCTGTTGCATATGCTTTGCAATCAAAGAGAGGACTCTCTGTTCGAGCCGTCCATACTTTTGCACGAATTGCTTTAAGGCTGAAAAAAAATTGCAAATGTGTATTTAACAGTAAAAGGAGACATTTACAAAACACTAACCTAAATTTTAACCTTTTTTTCATGTTACAGTATTCAGTGAAATGTTTCGGACTTGTTAATTTTTTTCATTAGTATAAAATTATTGGTAAATTATGATATATTGCCATGTAAGTAGGTAGCATTCTTATTCTTGTATTCTCTAGAATATTTCGTATGTTTTTATATTTACCCACAATTTTAAAACAATGTTTTAAAAGTCTTCCTTACGATTTTAAAATGTGTACTTTTAGATTAAAGAACTTGTTCACACACAATTTTTTAATTTTACCGTAGTAGAAAACATGAAAATACTTACTATTCTCTATCAGTTCCTAATCTTACAGCTATGTCTTGATATTCCTGCCTCGTTCTTGCTATAAGTTCTGGACAGCCTAATGTGTTCAACTGAGATGCNGCCACACTAAAACCAAACAGGTCTATAAATAAAACAATCAAGAAAATCGGTTAACTTACAGATAAATTGAGATTGTACTCTTTTTACACTTTATACTTTTATTTTTAAATTGGCTCACCTAATCTAAATTTAAGAGAAATGATTAATTATGTAATAACAACTCTATATATAGATATGTTTATAATAAATTCGGATTTCCGAAGCTTGACGAATATAGCCGAAGCGCATAATTCAAATCGTACTACTATAAGTTATTCTTAAGAAAGAAAGAAGAAAAGAAAAAATATTTATTTGCGGAATATGAGTGTTACAAAGATGTTACAAAATTATTTAAGCGTTTCAACATATTCTACCAACTTGTGGTGTGCAAATATTTAATAGGTTTTAATCAAATTACTAATTTTAATTATTTAATTACAATCTACAACACACTGTATTTTGTATTTATTATAAGATTATTTATTAATACAACAATTTTCAGAATGTAAATTAATTTATCCCTGTCTACCGTAAACTACCACCGTTTCCAAACCTAGCCAGACAGGAGAAGAAACGGCGAAACAAACTCCTGCGTACCCGACATTCTGCAATTATTAATCATATTAGAAATACTAAATTATTTATTCTTATCTGCAAGAAAATCTTTGACACTGTAATAATTTTTCTCTAAAAGTAAGTTGAATACCTTTTTTCGAAATCTGCTTAATGGAAGTGATTTAAGATTATCAGGAATTTTTGTTGTATATACGAATTGACATGCAATACACTTAGTAGAATGACAATAAGTGTGTCAGCGCGAAATATATCCATGCTGTTCATGTGGCCTTTAGACAGAATCGTCACTAAGTAGACATACAATCTTCAACAGTTTTCTACAGTTACAAGAAGATTTAGTGTAAATAATTTAAAAAGGACACTAGGTAGGAACGAAGTTCCTTCGGCTAATGTAGAAGCGATACAATTCATGAGTATATACTATTCATTAGCGGGGTGGAATGGTAATAGAGATGGGATGAGAGAACGAAAAGAAAGAGGGAGAGAGAGGAAGGACACTATTCGCTTGTGTATACGACTGTCGCGCCTGCGCACGTCTCAATAATGGTTTTATTCCACGGACTTTTTCTTACGGTTTTACTATCAATTTTTTTTTCAGTTCGGTCGCACAGCAACTGTCCCACCTGCGCACGTCTCATTTAACGCAGTCGCGCAGCAAAATCCCTATCTCCTCTAAGCCTGCCGTATGAAACTTCGTTCCAACAATATTCTTCAAAAACGGCCAATGTTTACCAGGCGAGTGTAACGACAGGCATGCCGGTCGCAATGCCAGAAACACTTTAAGAAGAAATTACAAACGTTTCACGAGCTGTTATTCGTCTAGCCGCTAGTACACACAATGCGGTTGCCATTAAACTTACCGTGAGGCCAAAGTTTCCCCGGGCAGTGTGACGACGGGCGTGCCAGTCCAGAGTATGTCCATGCTGGTGGTGTGCCCGTTACACAGCGGCGTGTCCAGGCACACGTCCGCCAACTGCCCTCGTCTCACGTGCTCCTCTTTCGCCGCTACATTCGAGAATATTATGCGACCGGGGGGTAAACCTACAACAACATTTTAAACTTTACCATGACTTAACAATAACGTTCGTTTGCTTGTAAGGACATTTCCAGAATTATATATAAATATAATTTTGTTATGATTCGCAAGAAAGCGAAACCATATCCAGATGCTATAAAGAAATAGAGAGAGCTTTTAACAGCTAGCTATCTTAAAAGCTCAATCATCAGTAGTACATTTTCCACACTGTGGAAGTGGCGACTGACAAAGTCTTCCTTGTAAAACTAGCTGAAATTTAAATAAAACTATTCATGTAATTGCTGAGCAGTCTCTTATAGATTTGGTAAACTTCGTTTTGGTTTGTAATAAATAATTTATTATTGTTTCTATATTGAGTACATATTGAGTTCTCAAATTGCTGGGACTGCTTTTTTTTTACTAGAACTCAATGAAGAACACAATGCAGCATCCCATGCCACATGGAGGAAAAGTACCCTAAATATTGTAAATGCTACATTTTACTGATTTTATTTGAGTTTAAAAGACAATTCAAACTGCATTCATATATCTTTAAATAATTGTCTGGTTGAAGTAGGAATCAAGCCATCTAAACAAGAAAACAATACTCTGAAATATTATAATACTGATCGAAAGGCTCACCTAATTGCTGAGCAGTCGCTTGCAGATTAGGTTCCCCAACTGCTGGGAACCTCAGAAGCCAGAGAACACTGTTTGGCACATGCTTCAGTATGTACACCCACATGTGGAGTGTCAGCGGATCTATCTTGTATAACTGGTTGAAGTTGCAGTAAACCACCGCGTCGTCCGGTAGACCGTACTGCTGGCGGGTTGTGATCACAATGGACTGGGGAACTTCCTCGCCTGTGGCCGCTTTGTTGTTTGTTTGTGTTGTGGCCAACCCGTTTTGTAATATAACTCCGTTTACTGATGTCTAAAAATGTATACCTATATTAGTTATAATTCCGAAGTCCTTTCACGTGTATAAAAGCAGTC
>NJDD01000100.1:41885-61175 GCA_002245505.1 Calephelis nemesis | reverse complement strand
TTGTAATATAACTCCGTTTACTGATGTCTACAAATTAATACCTACATTAGTTATAATTCCGAAGTCCTTTCACGTGTATAAAAACAGTCGAAATCACATAGTTTGTCATACTTATAATAATATTATAAAGAGGAAAACTTTGTTTGTTTGTTTGGTTGTAATGAATAGGCTCAAAAACTACTGGACCGATTTTAAAAATTCTTTCACCATTCGGAAGCTACATTATTCACGAGTGTCACAGGCTTTGATTCATCCAAACCGGTATAGTAGAAGCCAAGTTACGCAAGCGAAGCGGCGTGAAACTGCTAGTAAGTTATATGTGCGAAAGGTTTTATTTTTATTCAATAAACTACATAATTAAATAAAATTAGAGACGAATGACCTAAGGTTTTAAAGAAAATAAAGAATTTATTGACAGATAAAAGTTACTATACAGTAAAAGACTACCCATTGGATAATTTCGAAATGTGAAGTCTAGAATGTATCGGTCCGCTTTAATTTGCAACACCCTAAGAAAGTATATTTGTTCTTCAAATAATTAGTGGGAATAATTTGAAATACATGTTTTGTGACCTGTGTTGTGAAAAAAAATTGTCATGTCTAAAGTAAAAATATATAATATTACCTGTACTTGTCCTGACGCAATCATAGTCTCAATTGGTGTAGTTGTGGGTAGTTCAGCCACCTTAAGAGATATCTCTACTGGTCTGGCTGCTCTTACGATTTCTTTGATTTCCTTGATATCTGTATTCTCTACCAACGGTGACAAGTCTGTCGCATTAATGACAGCTACATTATCTGCCAAACCACCTAGACTATTGTGAGATTTTACTTTATCACTCAAAATTAAACGTTCCTGTAAATGTGGGAACATCTGCTTGTGATCACCCACGAAATATGTGTGCGGCATATACGCCAGCTTCTCGCTATATTGACTGGCCAGTTCTACGGGGGAGGTCACAGCATCGGTTACTAGATAATCCATATACACCGCCCCACTCGTACCAGGATAACCCAGCCACATAACTTGGACAGGAGCAGGCCTCAAAGCGAATATTTCATTTCGAGCTCCCTTTGTATATCCATTCATGTTCACAAGAATATGGATTCCGTCTGCGTAAATCTTATCAGCAGCTTTACCGTTGCATGGTACTTGGGATAAATCAATAAAGTGTTCCGCTTCTCTTGCTATCTTAGAGCGGAATGTGGTGCCGTCATCTGGGCTTAGAGCGTAGCAAAAGATCTCGACCTTACCACGATCGTGTAGTCCAGGAACAGACTGCATCAAATGTGACGTTGGATGGTTACCAAAGTCACTGCTAACGTAACCAACACGGAGACGACCTTGGAGATCTCGAGGGAACTTATAAGGCGGCTTATGAAGAACTTGAACCTTCTCAAGACATAAGTTAGCATGTCGTGCAGCAATTGCTTTTCTGAACTCGTGCGTCAATGGATAAAGCATTGAATGATGTGGATGGACTGAGGGCAGCCTATTCTTCTCTAATTGCTCAGCCACAATGCTAACGAGCTTTTTCATTCTAGCTTCATAATCAGTCCAATCACAAACTATTTGCAAGCAATGCGCCAGATTGCAATACGCATCAGGAAAATCAGGCTTCAATTTTAATGCAGTTCTGTATGACTGAATTGCTTCTGGAATGTTACCAGAATCTTTGTGAATACTGGCTAAGTTGCTATGGGCATCTGCAAATGCAGGATTAATCTGTATTGCTCTGGTATAGCACTGTAACGCCCCAGCGACATCCTGCATTTCTTTAAGCGTGTTACCCATGTTGCTGTAAGCATCAGCGAAGGTCGGCTGAATGCGGATGGCCTCCTTATAATGCATGAGTGCTTCATTAAGTTTCCCTTGCTGTTGCAATACTGACGCCAAATTGCTATGCGCCGCAGCGAATTCTGGGAAAACTTCTAACGCCTTTAAATACAAACGTGTGGCTTCTTCAATAAATCCTTGCTCCCGTTTGATATTTGCTAAATTATTAAGGGAGTCTGCATGCGAAGGACATAGTCGTAGAGCTGTATTATAACAATCTTCAGCATCTGCCACCTGTCCTTTCTCTTTTAGAGCATTTGCCAGATTACAGTATGCATCAGGGAAATTGGGTTGGAGTTCAATAGCTCGTCTATAAGTGTCAATAGCCAGGTCTATTAATCCTTGTTCATAGTAAACGCAAGCCAAATTGCCATGAACAACTGCATTATTCGGAGATAAATTCAGCGCCCGCAGGTAAGCTGCTACCGCCCTAATTTTAGAGAAAAAAATAGTTAGCATGGTCTTAATTGTAACTTACAAAAGATTAAAGAAACAGTTTGTTTTTCTACATACCTGTCAAAAATTCTTGCTTCTTTGAGAACATTCCCTAGATTTATATATGCGTCCAAGAAATTCGGATCCAATGCTACGGCCTTTTCAAAATGATGGATGGCCAACCAAATTTCGCTTTGTGCGTTAAAAACGCATCCTAAGTTACTCCATGCCACTGCAAAATCAGGCCTTGTTTCGATGGCCTTCAAGTAACAAGCCTACACACACGGAAAAAATATATATTAACACCAAATACAAAATTACATTTTACATTGATGAATTTCTGAAATGTTAGGTACGCAAAAGACATAATTGACGCTACTGCATTGAATGATGTTGGGTGAGTTAACGTAACGTAATACCGAACATCAATCAAAAGTCAAACAAAATTTTACGCAAAAGGCACCCTAAGACACGATACTACGCCGATAGCAAATCATCCATAGGAAATGCAAACGATTGATGTTCAAAAGATAGCAAAGAGGTAAGTTTTAGAAAAACAACGTTTCCACTTCCTAACAGATGGCAGATGGTCACGACAATGATATAAAAGAGCACGCGTTGTCCAATAAACCTGTTCATAACATTTCTTGCAAACCTTAACACACTTTACCTGCGGCAGATAGTTTGGTGTCATCGCGGCGGGAAAGCGAGTGCCGTACCAACCGTAACCCAGCTAGATACAGCCCCGGTCACACCTACTGTCTTACCAGTCAACACCTTGTGAAAATATAATAGAATTAGTTGATTTTGTGTCATTCTAATTCAGCCGTATGTCGTCTACACTTAAATTGAATCGAAATCAAACTATGGTTAGAGAGGATCGTCACGACTCGCCCTGTCTTTGGGCAGAATTACGAGTCGTATGGTATGGATGAAAAATTATACTATTAAAAAACAACTTGCTAATTCATACCACTAATGACGTAAAGTGCTACTGACTCCTCCGATCCTCCTTTAATATGAACAATATAAAATTACTACAAGCACAGAGATTGAAAAGTAACTAAGTAAGATAATAATGGAGAAAACAGGTTTAAATCGTTTGTCAATACATTTTAGAAGCTAAACACATAGAATACTCTCTCTTTATATCTTTTCCGCACAATGTTAAAGTTAACAAAATCTGTCAAATCTCTGTGATTGCTTTTGCTTCACACATAAGTTGTAGCTAACTATATCAAATTTTATTTACGTGATCAACATTGTGGGGAAAGTTTGAGAAAAGTTTTACGCACTTGCAAAGATCACAAAATATTTTATACCCTCAATATCTTGTAAGAAATTTAATATTTTGTGATTGAATTAACGCAAAATGAAGCAAATTACTGTAACCGTTACTCTCAAATATCATTTTTTCTTAAATTGTTTAAAAATCGACGTAACAGCAAAAATATTTAATGCTTAAACTGATAAATGAACCATAAATTAACATATACTTTTACTGCTTTTATGGGCAAAATCAATGAGATAACAAAATACCAATTATAATATGAACGGTTACAGTAATTTTTTGTCCTGTAGACGATTTGACGTTATACAAAATGGATAATAATCCTTTAGAATTCGATTATTTCCGTTTTGCTGGAACAAAGATTATAACAATTTCCAACAAGACAAGGAATAATACAAAACGACAAGTTGAAAACCGTTATAAAATGAATTACGCTGGAGCCATACAGTCTTAGATGTTTACGCAATCGCTTTGTACGCTGACAAAATAGAGAGTACTCTAATACAATCTCAAACAAAGCACATTATAACAGAACCCTGTTGTCTCCATAGCAAAACGGAAAGCGGCGAACAAAATTTTATTTACCTTTGCTTCGTCCAAACGTCCTAGGGCCTTGAGCAAATTGCCCAAGTCACTGCGAACGCAGTAAAGATCCTGCAACAATATTAAATTTCTTTGTGGTGTAACGAGATATATAACAATGGCGTTCTTACAAAGAACCTTTGTTTCCGCTATAAAAATGTTTATTGAGAAATGGATCTAGGATAATATCGATAGCTCTCTTTTCCTTTGACTTCCGCAAGAAGCAACCTGCAACACACCTGCACCGTACAGTAAAACAACATGCTAATTTCACTCGCTGCCGATACAAGGGATGATAATTATTACTTATGGTGATTAAAAAACAAATTTATAAAAGTAAAAAGTTTTCATTCTATCATTTCAGAGTAATCTAAATAAATTTAATTTTTTGTGACTCATTTTCACATCCACTGTATAATATGGTAGCACGAACGTTTGTAATTTCTTACAAATTCCGCAAAAAAAATGTTTTATTAATTTCACACGCATTTTTAATCCCCGACTGAAAACCAGGGGTTTACAAGTTTGACGTGTCTATGTGAGTGTATGTCAGTTTGTAGCATCGTAGTTCTTCAGATGAGCGGATTGTTCTACGGTTTATTTTGTTTGTGAGCTGATATGATCGAGATGATTTTTAGCTATAGTTTATGGAGATCTGTCCAGTCGTTTAAGGTAATCAGCTCATTTGCAGCCATGGGCGCCGGCAGCAGGGTGCAAGGTTCAACTGCACCCCCCTGTCAGGAAAGAAAGTAGATAGAAAAAATTACCTGACTGAACTTGCGGGAGAATAATGCTTTTCGAGAATATGTATGTACGTATGTAAATATGTCTGTCGCTGTACATGTTTATTTCGATGTTTTATATTAGTTAACAGTATGTATAGATGGAAATGCACCCCCCTGAAAATAATCCTGGCGACGCCCATGTTTGCAGCTCCATTGTAAGCATCGGAACGGATATTAGATGAGTATTTATTACACTGTTAAACATACGTAAGACCTCACAGTAAAAACACTAGCAAACGCTGGTACAACTAATCTGGTCTGATAACGGAGCTTGAAGATAGAAGACGTAATTCTGGAAAGCCTACAGGTGTAACCGTTGACTTTGAACTCATTTGATTCGCATTAACTGGATCTATTTCAGGCTGATGGATTTTAGTTAAATAGTTACGGTTTTTTCAAAGCGCATTAAAAAAGAAAGCGGGTGTCTTGTGTGTGTTTGGGTGTCTGTGTGTTTTTATGTGTCTGCCTGTGGCATCATAACTTTTGAACAGACAGACCGATTTCAAAGCGGATTTTTTTTTGCTTGTTTGATAGTTAAAGGGATCGAGATGATTCTTGGCTACATTAAAATATATAGGTTTTGTACCGGGTTCGTTGATTTTTTTTCTTTTAAGGTAATTTACTTTACTTATTATTTTATATAAGAATTTCTATGTGGAACCGCGTTACATCACGTTATATGGGTACTGCTAGCAGATCTTCTGACAAAAATACGTAATTTAAATCTGATCCAAAAAAAATAACGACACTAATACATAGAAATACCTACTTAAGGTCCCATACTTAGCTAGAAGAGCCAATCGCCGCACTCCCCCGTTCCATGATTACTATGAAATACTGCGCTCTAAAGTAAAGGTCTTAAGCGACAAATCACTATTTTTGACACAAGTAATTTGAAAAACGTATAAAAACTGAAACACTTATCTATTAGGTATAGTACTTATCTATGTTTATGTTAAATCTGGTGTCGATATTTTCATAATTGAAGTAGGGTTTTGCTTTCAAAAAAGGGTTAACTTATTGATATTTTTTTTATCGAGCAAAGTGAATGAATCGTGTTTTGGAAACACTAGTCTTTAAAGCATATTCATGTTAATCTTGTGTATTTTTGTCACCAAGATTCATGATTGCTTTGTATGAAAAAACTTAAACAGATAACGGAAAAAAAGAAATACACCAAATCCCAAATGCTGATTGGTGCGTTACCAACACGAGGCCGTAGTATTAAGTCTCTAATATCATATTAACGACTATCCTACTTTCCAAACCGGAACACGACATTGGTGAACAACCTTCGGGCGGCAGGAATAGATAAATCAATGTTACCGATTCAACCAAGTTTAAAACTTGGTAAAGTGAGAGTTTGGTATTATTGAAATACAAAAATTATTTCAATAATACCAGATTTTTTCTGAATTGAGTTATGATTCATACACATCTTCACGCCAAGTCCCTTATGGGTTAAGCAGAGATTATCGAGAGCCAGACCTCACGATCCTGACAAACCTGTCTGGCTTCCTTTACATTCATAACCCTTTTCATACAAACACGCAGGTTTCGGAGACTCTTGACACCACCCTCGGATAATATCCCAGTGATCTGATCGTGGAATGTCAACCTTGGTCTCCCCAGGTACCTACCTACCTATTCCACGTTGAGTTATGATGAATAGGAGATCAAATGATAGTGATTACCAGGTATCTTAACGAAGCGTTAGTGTGTGTCTGAAGATAACATTCGGCAATCTTGGTGACGCAACACCAAAATAAGCAAACCGCTGACGCAATTTACGACAGTACACAAGTCGTTATTTTACCAACATTTACATACATTCAAAATTATACGCGATTTCTATAAACCAGTAAATACCGAGTTATATCTACTTATTGCATCGTGGTTTTTTTTAATCGAAAAAAGAGGACATTCGACTTTTTTTATGATATTGGAAGGCAAACAAGCAGACGAATTTCCTGACGGTAAGAAATTCACGCCGCATAGAGACACCAAAGGTGATAATGATGCGTTCCCAACCTGAGGCCGGGAGTTTAGGCCCCGAGCAAAAGTAAGTTAACCGGCTACCTTGCCCTCCGAACCGGAACACGTAATGACGTTTTGGCGGCAGGAATAAGTAAGGCGGTGGTACCAATCCGGAGTCGCTGCGAAACTCTACCACCTAGTCAGATGTCACGTTGTTAGTGACGGTAAGCCCATGCTCGCCTTTTACGAGCTGCCTGGCAAAAATGCAGATGGTCTATTCTGCAAAGAAGCTCGGACCAACACGGGAAAAACTCCTATACATTTTTTATGCATGTTAATAGACTTTCTCGTCATTTGTAAACAAATCTTAAAAAATATTCTCTTAAATATTAAATAGCGTACCTCCAAAGTGGCCCATTGCCACAAAGTGAGGATCTGATACTAGAATTCATAGGAAATCGGGGAGACTCAATTTTCATGTAATTATTTAGACAATACTTAGACGACATATTATAGAATTTGAACTCTGTTTTGTAGTTTTACAGCAATTTAATTATTAACTTTAGCAAGGGTGCCCCAAATCGTAAAATCTAGCTTAAATATTTCGAAATCATTTCAAATCAAGAAATGAAAGAAATCAGTCATAAATTCACATTCGCATTGTATCTGTTTTGTCAATCTTTCATCTGCTATTCTTTCCAAATGTACAAACGGAGCATGCCCTTTCTCATTTTTATACCGACATATTCTTTTAATCTTTATCTCTCTGATCTCACCGTTGCGAATACGGTTAGCGGATACCACAGAGCATCCATGACGCTTTTATTTCGACAGCATTTATCTTAGTTGCGTGCTTTTTCTGATACACTTAACTAACTAAATGACTTACTACTTACTAAACGAAAGTTTGACTTATTCTGTTCAGCCGACACCTATATTACTAGATAAAATCACCAAGACAATAGCGACCATTATTTTTATGGTGACAAAATCAATTGTACACTGTACCTACGTTAAAATTAAAATATATAACTATGCCTATATCATAAAAAAACATAGTTTAAAACGCAGTAAACGTAGTAAATCAATATCTAAGAAAAAAAAATAAGAAGGAAATAATATACAACGCGACCATTGACAAAGACAAAGAGTGATCGTTGTAACAAGGAAATTAATTCAGCGACCTTCAAGCCATGGAACAATTTATCTCCAGTCGCTATGCTACAATCAAGCTATACCCCATTGTGGCACATTCATTAATCAATAACTAGTTTTTTTTATAATTTTACTGGCGGCCCGCCTGCTTCGCACGGGTATAAAATACACATAAAAGTTAAGAGATGTCAAGAGACGCCCGGATAGAACGAAGTATATGTAAGTATATCTATTATATTTACTAGCTGTACCGGCGAACTTCGTTTCACCCGTTCAGTATGAGAAATAATAAAGTATTATTTTTCCCATCTTCCCTGCAACTTTCCCGGTTTTTCTTTTCGTAAGAACCTTCTCCTGATCATAAGTAATACAATAATAAAAAAGTTTACTAAATCGGTCCAGTCGTTCAGAAGTTATGCGCTTACCAACACATTTAGCGATTCATTTTTATATTATAGATTATTTATTATGTACAAAAAGCCTGTATACACTCAACAAAAATAATCGTCGCGACACCACACTGTTCAATGCGAAATTGAAATTAAAATATCTGGCTTGCTTTCTATATAAAAGAGAGAAAGAGACAGACAGAGATACATGCGCACGCTGCACAGCTTACAGCAAAAAGTGTCGTTACAATTTTTCGTGAGATTTTTTTGCAATCGAATTGAAAAAACCGCATCAACATCCGTTGCAAATTTTTAAAGATTTAAGCATAAAAAGGGACATAGGGACAACGGAAGCGACTTTGTTTTATACTATGTATGTTTTGTTTAATACTATATACGTACTACTATGTAGTAATTAGCTGTCTCAGCAGACGTTGTTCTGCTACTTTCTTTAATGTGATCTTAGTTAAAAAAAATGAGGTGAGTCACCTTCCTCACTAAGGGGTATAAAAAATAGATAATAGCAGATTCTCAGATCTATTGCATATGCATATAAATTTGTTAAAATCGGTAAAGCCGTTTTGGAGGACTGCGGTCACTAACATTGTGAAACGAGAATTTTATATAAGTACGTATATAAGATTAGCTGCCGCAAGTTTTCTGGTGGCATTTTTATTCTTAAGAAAAAAAATACTGAAGGTGATCAAGCCCATCAAGATTCTTTTATCTGAGATATCGAAATGCCAGATTGATGCTATCCCTCAAATGATGGTAGATCTAGCTGGTGCATTGCCATCTTAACCGGGATCTTAGGACTCGTGTACACGTTAACCGATTACCCGACCTAACACGAAACATGTCAATAACAAGCAATGACGTTATTGCGGCGGGAATAGGTATGGCGAGCTACTACACAGCACACTACCGCATTTATTATGACTGCATTTATTTTTTTAATTATGGCTGCACTAGTGGACTGTAACATCTATGGTGTCTAAAGGCCACGTTTATCTCTCACTATCTGATGAGCACTATATGATTGCTGAACTCTCGTATATAAATAAAATAAAAAAAAACAATAACTATGCACGGCCGATGGGGTCGTCACATATCGACGTCAACAAATTACTAGTATCTTCGATATATATACCATTTTATTTACAACTTTATTTAGTCATGGACGTGACCTTTTAGTGATTATTCCACAAACAGCTGTTAAGTTTTCATAGTAAATTATACAATTACATATTATGGCTCATAACTAATGTGACCATTTTTGTTGCGGCTTAAAACGGGACAAATTTTAGAATGCACGATAGATTAACATATTTAATTATTTTTTTAATAGGTAACGTCAAACATAAAAAATATAAAAATTTCTTTCCAAGACTTTTTTGGGCAACACATTCTTAATATATTTTCTAATGCATTCCATTGATTATAAAATATTATAGGCTCGATGAAGGTCGATTTAGGTTTGGATCATAAGAGTTGATCTTCAAAACGCTTATTACTGGATGACAAGGTCAAGCTCCAGCAAAATATTCGTAATATTTCGAAAAAAAGAGAACAGTTTTTTTATCCCTAGGTCATCAGGACACAGGCACAGACAATCAAAAAACGGGACGGTCCCGTTCTTAACGGAACTTGTGGTCACGCTACTCATGACTCAACCTATTAGAACCGTTGAATAACATACTCGTCTTTACACTTGTTTCTGGTATTACTTTTCCAGCATAATAGCATAAAACCTGATTACAGAAGCAAAAGTATGCATAAAACAAAAGAGGTATAAGATAAACAAAAGAACCCTGATGCGTTATCCTAACACGTTTAACTAGTTTTAAAGTTAGAATTTACTTAGTCCTAGTGTCAGAACGTCAATACTTGCCACTAGAATCCCGTTCGTGTCCTAAGTGACAGAAATCAAAGTCTCGTAAAATAGCTATAAAAAAAACGCTCATATCCCCCAAGAGGTAGGCACAATCAGGGCACCCACGACTAGCCGAAGACACTAATCCCTGATTTCACCAAGAGCCCCTATACTTTAGGGGACCTTTTAACGTTACTTACGGGACTGGACGAGATAAAACAGACCCCTAAAACACGTTTAAAGGTCCCCTAAATGTAGGGGCTCTCTGTGAAATCGGGCATAAGCCCCACAGTGTGATAGGTGGCAAGCCTATCGTCAACCGGGCACTTAGGGTAAAACTGCTAAATATCGGCCATGTCAACATTTTTCAACCAAAAAATCCTTTAATTTTTAATAATATTTGATATTAATATAGATTTGTGTATTTTTAAGGTTCTGCATTGATTTAGTGTTCTATATTTTAAATTTGTTTACATGATTTGTTCGAATTTTATTTCTTATTATTTTTTATTTACAAACTTGACTAATTATCCTTATATCGGCGGAATAAAACGTAATGTCGTCCTCTATTTTCCCAAACATCGGCATAATATGTTTAGTTAATAGGGCGCCAAACAAGTAACTACATAAATGTAATGTCGTCCTCTATTTTCCCAAACATCGGCATTATATGTTTAGTTAATAGGGCGCTAAACAAGTAACTACATAAATGAAACGCTCAGCTAGTCAAATTATAAAAACGTTCATTTTTTACCTATAGAAAATAACGAAGAACGTGCAAACTTTTGCAATTAATGTATTGATTACAATATTGTGCTTTTTGTAATTATTAATTAAGTAAATAGTTCACAGTCAAAGGTATTAGCTTAATTTGGTTGCCACATACTATCTTCCATTATGTTTAAGTATAGTATTCCTATACATTTTAAAGTCAAAAAAAATTGACTTAAAGTTATACATTTCTATTGCAGTCTTATAAATCTTATAAGTCTTATAATCTTTATAAGTCTTATAAATCTCTTTTTATAAATTTAAAAACAAACAAAATATGAATTTGATCAATCCGAATAAAGGTTTTCGAGTTTAAAAAAGTTTCTTCACAAGGGGCTTCCGCGACTAGCCGAGTACACTAACAATGTGATAGATGACAAACCTATCGCCAACCGGGCACGTATCCAATTCAGAGAAGCGTTGTATTCATATATTAATTTCATAGATTTGGAAGATTGTTCCATCAGTTCAGATGTGATGTGACAACCAAGGTAAATAGAGGTTTATTTGTATACATATATACTAAAAAAAACACAATTCTTTTCGTTAATCGTCCCGGGGATCGAACCCTGGACCTCATGAAGCCAAGTCGTTACATTAAACGTTATCGGAACGTTAAACTACAGAGACGATTTCAATCAAATTATATTGAATAAAAAAATACGACATTGTCAAAGGCACGTCTGATAGTGCGATAAAAATAATACATTGTTATGATAATACAAATTATTGTGATTATATACTTATGACAATGAATGTTTTCCTAACACATACCTCTCATATTATAAACATTATATAATTAATAAATGACTAAACTTCGCCGGCAGTTTCACGCACGCGGAAATCATAAGATTATCGTTTCAGACATCAATCACAGATAAAGGTAGTAATTCTGCTGTTCACAAAGTAAACTTATTCTAGATGCATGCTATCTCTTTCAAATGAAACAAAAACAAAAGAGATGGAACGTTTTAGACATGTCAGATTAGTTCGAACATGTCAAATTGTAATCATTTTTATTAACGTTTTTCGAGTAATATATTAAACGTCTGTAGAAATGACGTAAACGGTCTAATTTGACGACAATAAAAGTGTTTTGTCTCTCTCTGTTACTTTCGTTAAAAGAAGACAACGATAACTTAAAATTAGTTTGGTGTGGGCGCAAAAGAATTACCACCAATATCTTCACCCCTTCTTGACCGATTGACAAAAATATTAATCATAAGCAATATTGCCCATAGCCTGCACCAAGTTGACAACCATTAATATCTTCGCGTCGCTTTTTTTAATCTAAGACGCTCAACGTCATACTGCCTTCTACCGTCTTATTAATAAACGTAGATTATAGTGAGTCTAACTTTACTCTAAGGTTGATAATGACATTGCAAATATTCACTATTAATAAACATGGAGTAAATAAAAAATAAATAAATATGGAGTCAAACGGGACGGAAATACGATTTGTGTTGCCATAACAGACGCGTTAATCCCTCTTAAGATGTTGTTATTTTATGGTTACACCACGTTTATTAATAACGTTTTTAATATGCAGTAAGTACTTGGTTACTCAGGGAGTAACAAGTACAGTTGTAACCTCGTATAATACTTGGAGCAAGCAATTTTTATTAATAAGACGGCTTACGTATTAAGTTTTAATTTTGTTGGCAGTTGGCCTTCAGACTTGTAGAGGTTTTTATACCTTATCGTGGGTTTTATTAAGGCCCTATTTACGAGCCTATACCGCGGTTTTAGGATTATCCGGTAAAGTTCGCAGGTGTATCATTGCAATGGTGCGTATACTGTCAAGGCCGAATCATTGTTATATTTTGTACTTTGGATAAGCAAAACTTTCCGTCGATTAGAACCGACTTGCCGCGAGTAAAACCGCAGTTCTTTATACAGTGGCAAAGGCTTACGCGTCGACCGCTCGTACTTCAATACGCTGTACTATCCTTCACATATTACGACAAATCCAAACCAAATTATCGAAGTAATCGGGTAAGCAGACAAACAAACTACAAAATACAAGTAAACTATTTTTTCTAGAATTTCTTGAACCAACAGACACATCAAACAGCTTTTTACAACGTCGTGGTATGTATAGACTACGCCCGCGGCTTTGTCCACTCTAGTATTAGACGAATACTTCCTTCACAGAGTTTGTGCAGAGCATGCCTCGTCAGTCATCAGAGAAGAAACGATGCATTATATCCTAATTAAAAGGCAAGACATTACCAAACAGGGGACGAATTTTCCGTGATTCACTACCAATTTTTTAACAATATAATAGATACTCCTGGTACCCCGTTTGGGTGTAATGACATAAAATTTAGATCTATTGTAGCAATCGGATAAAACGCACAAATGCCTGCTTACTGGTCACATAGTCCCACATGTACACTGTACAGATAAAAAGAAAAAAGTATCTTCACGTCCTACCCCCAAAGATGTAGGCAGAGGTACAACCAGGGCACTCAAGACTAGCGGGAAACACTAGGTCCCATAATCTGATACGTGGCAAGTCTATCGCCGACCGGACACATATCCAATTCCGTGCAGTTATTTTTACTAGAAAATTTACCCTCGGATCGAACCCGGGGCCTCAAGAAGTCAAGTCTGACGCTGGACCGCTAGACCACAAAAGCGATGAATGGCAATGACAAAATAAAATGTATTATTTTTTTGTGATTCTAATTTGGGTACAATAATAAGTTTAGGAACTTTCCCAAAACCTTTGTGCAAATGTGACATAAAAAACAGAATTTGCACTATATATATGTACTAGCTGACCCAGCAAACTTCGTATTGCTTGACATTAATGCTTCGATAGTAGCGCAGTCTGTCGAATACAATGTGAAACATTTCAAAATCAACAACTACTTTTTATTAAAAAAATAATTAAAAACCATTTTCCAAGAGACCAAATTGTGAATCTAAACCATTCTCGAATTCCCTAGAACACATACAAAAAGTTTCATCGACATTGGTCCAGTCCTCTAGAAGAAGTTCACTGACATACACACTCACAGAAGAATTATATATATAAAGATAACTAACTAGAGGGCACAGTTGTGGGTAACTGTGGGTAAAATGCAACCTTAGGTTGAAAAAAAACACCAAAACCACCTATATGTATATTGTCTGCTTGTTTGCCTTGCAACTCTTGTATTCATAGGTGACATGACTAACAATATAAAAATCAGTGGACTGTATATCTAGCTAATACCGTTTCTTAATTCAAGTAAACTAGGTTAAAGTTACTATAAAACTTGGTGTATTATAAAACTTTTAAACAGAAAAATAACAAACTTCGAAGGGCTCCTTTAAATTTGGAATTGAAAAGATTTATGAAATAATCTAGTTTCCATTAAAATAAAACAATTATTATAATAACTATTATCAAGTCGATCAATACACACAATGTTGTTACTTAAAACATAAAAAACAAAAAGTTTAGAAAAATGTAAAAAAAACACTATATTTTAAAACAATCTATACAAACAGAATAGTATCTTTAAAAAAAAAGTATCTTCACGCCCATATCCCCGAAGAGGTGGGCAGAGGCACAACCAGGGCACCCATGACTAGACGAAGACACTAAGTCCCACAATGTGAAAGGTGGCAAGCCTATCGCCAACCAGGCAAATTTCCAATCCCGACCAACATTTTTTTATTAGAAAGTTGGAAAAATCCAATTTTCTTTTTTAGTTGGCCGAACCGGGATTCGAACCCGAGACCTCATGCAGTCAAGTCCAACACCCGGACCACTAGACCACAGAGGCGATAAAACAGAATAGTAAATCTAAAATTATTATACACATCATGTCTTAATAAAAAATCACATCAAGACACAACTGTTTATTTAATAAGAATACAACCTGCCTAAAATAAAATAAACTACGTCTAAAATAATTATCAAAAATACTTACAGGGTTATATTGTAGTGCTGTTACATAAGCCTGTACTGCTTGTTCCATATCACCTGCAGCCACAAGGGCAGCAGCCAGGTTTATATACCCATCAATAAAGTCAGGCTTTAGTCTCACAGCATGTCTGTAATTCTCCAAAGCCTCTTGCAACTGACCACGTTCCTTGTATACATTGCCCAGGTTACTATAACAAATTACATTTTTTTATTTTATACACATAAAAAATTACAAGTTAGTTACATCATTTAAGGCTTAAAAAATTATCTACCATATATATGGTCTATTATATGTTTGATTTACTTTTCCCCAAAGAACGGAGGAAATTTTTAGCAGTATTTACATAAAAACACATGTCAGGGGAAAATTCGACCATAATAAATTTGATTTATTCATTATAAATTATTTTTGACAATAATGCCATCTCTTTATTTATGAAGACCAACTACTTGGTTTCCAAACAAAGCTGTCTATTATAATTACCAATATATATTTTGTTTGTGTGTGTCAAATGTAAGGTAGCATGTGTAATGTTTTATTTACTGATTTAATATAATTTATCAGCATTATTATTGAAAAATATTACACATAAACTATAAGAGTGCCAAATATCATACTCTTCTATCGTGAGGTCTGGCACTCGATACTCTCTGCCTACCCCGTAAGGGACTTGGCGTGAAGATATGTATGTATGATTTCAGGTGCTTTCATTTTTTTATCAAAAAAAACAAATGAGTTAAAACATTTTAGAAATGTCAAATATGAACCTATACTCACTATAACTTACGACATTTTTAATCAACATTTTCCAAAACTGTTGTGTTGTGCCAATAGCTGCATTATCTAATTAATAAGCCACTACATAGATCACTTCCAAATAAAATTGTAACATAATGTAGTTAGTTATAATATGTGAAGTAGTGAAATGTGTTGTTTATTCTAACAATTTCAATAAAATATATGTGTTTTCATCCATTGCTTGTTATGCGTTTGTTTCAGGTGGTGGCCGTTTCTCAATAAAAGTGTCTTTCAGTATATACCGATCACTTGCAATTGTAGCGTGTCTTATTCACAACGCAGATACATATTGGCGAAATTCTATTATAAGAAAAGGGGCAAAAGCCATAAAAAAAAGAAAAAACACTCCAGAAGAAATGTCGTACCAACTAATCTGACAATAGTAAAAATTTGTTTGTCTCTTTCTATAACTTTCATTAAAGAAGGTATCAATAACTTAAAATAAATAACATGTTTTAGTAATAGCACTGCAGAATTACCATCAATATTAGTATTATTTAAAACGATTGCATACAAATTGAAGAGAAAATTATCTACATGACATCCATAAGATCTGCAAATCTGATCCCAATAAACAACTCACCCCGTTAAATTCACTCTCACTCATATACATAGTTATATGACAACCTCAACAGAAAAGTTATAAAAAAATGGAAATAAAGATTGATTTATTGCCACTGATGAAAATACTTTTCTAGAAACATCTGGTTTTCCAGAGCTATTACAAATCCTTTAGAAAACACCAAATCAGTTTCATCATCTTTTTTATGAAATATTTTACATTTAGAGATTTTTAAACCTTGAAACTTACGATTATGTACAAATTTATAAACCAAAATTGTACATACAATGACTCCACTGTATGTACAATTTTCACATTCATTACTTTGTTAACAAATGTGGTGGCACTTAGCACTTGATACTCTGTTCCTACCCTATAAGGGACTTAGTGTGAAAATTATGTATGTAGGTATGTATCTTTTCACATGTCCAACTTACAAATTTATAGTCTTATACATATACTTCTTCGTCAATGTGAATAAATACAATAGAACTACTACTAAGATACTAGTTGTCTCTCAAGAAGTCATAATATGGGTGTAGATAAAAAAAAAAACAAAATTACATCTCAATTGATCTAGTGTTACTTGTGTCTATGAGTAAGTAAATATCTTTACGCCCATGTCTCCATCGAATTAGGAAGAGACACAAACACAGCACTCACAACTAGCCAAAGACACAAAGTATCACAATGTGTTGCAAGCCAATATATATTGTCAACCGGGCACATATCTAATCCCAGAAATGTTGTTTTTATCTTAGAAAATTGAAAAGTAAAAAATAAATAATACATTGAAATAGAGTTTATGAGACACAGGAAATACTGATAGAAAGCATATTATATTCAAATTGCTCGTTTATTGATTACCTCGTTGGTCAGGGCTAACATACACACCTCAGTCCACTGAACAACCCTAAGGCTCGAGTTTGATTCCCCATGGCACAAGCATTTCTGTGATAAACATTTACATAAATCTGCATTTCCAGGTGTGAGTGTTTATTAAACTTCTTCTGATATCTTAAACCGCGATCGCGAACGGACGCGTCCAAAAGAACCAAACCGATACAAAAAAAAGTGCCATCATTGCCGATATCGACAATCTTGACTACGGGAAATCGTCTACAACAGTGACATTGACTACATTGCCTACAAACAAATCGCCAACATCGGCAATGTCGCCTATCGTCGCGAGTGCTATCAGAGCGTGAACGCCAACTTCGCCGACATCGTTGAACATTGCCATCATCCCTAATCTCTCTCAACTCGGGCTACAGCCAATGATGCCAAAATCGCCAAAATAGGCTACAACAAATCGCCAACATCGACGACATTGCCTTAATCGTCGCGAGTGTTATAAGTACGTGAACGCCGACATTGCCATCATCCCCAATCTCTCTCTCAACTCGAGTCACAGCCAATGACACCAACATCAGCGACATTGCCTTAATCGTCGCGAGAGTTAATATTGCAGACGTTGCCACTATCGCCTCAATCGCCGCGAGTGTTGTTGGTCGCTGCAGTTCTAATGTAAACATCGGTTCCGCTATTTAAATTTAATGAAAGTGCAAATAACGACAGATACAACGTAAAAGTGCAACGATCGTGTGAAATTAGTTAAGAAACGCCAGGATTACTATTACTTTTACCAAAATAAAACTAAAATAGGAAGCTATTTAGTTATGGAGGAAGTAATGTCTACACTTCGTAAAACGCAAAAACGAGCTAAACGAGCAGAAAAAATGATCCAAAAAAATTGAGAAGATGTGACGGCCAATGTAATAAAAACCATAAATGTTATTTTAGAAGAAAAGTTCCATATTGGGGAAGAAAAACACAATCATCTTAAATAAAGTTGAAAACTAAGAGAAAAAAACATATTTTCTGGGAAAACAAGCTAGACAACGAAACATAGTATTCTTTGGTATAGAGGAAAACATATCATACTATTCAGACTCAGAAGTTGATATTAATTATGATATTAACTTTATAAAAAAGCACCTTGACATAAAGCTTGATAAAAGAGACCTAAAAGCAATTTCAAGATTAGGCAAAAAAGGGGAAAGGCCTACACCCGTCACAGTAACTTTTGTAACCTTGGGTAATACTCGTAAAATAGAAATATTCAAGAAAAAAGTGGCACTTAACAATACCAATTACTACATAAAAGAGGACTATCCAAACTACATTTTAGAAAAAAGGAAAGAACTACAGGAAAGGGTTAAAATTGAAAAAGGAAACAAAGTTTTACTCAAGTACGATAAACTCATCACACTCGAAACATCTAATAACAAAAAGAGATTGCTTTCTGTGTCCCCAGAGGCTAACAAATCAATCTTTCACAAAACATTAGATAGAAGACCACAGGAAAATCGAAACAATAGATCAAAACATACCCCGAGGTCACTCTAGTACTGCTGAAGGAGTCCTAAAACCTATTATGTTTAACTATCTTGTAAACAAGAACCCTAATAAACAAACGAACCAGCAGGACATACAAGAACAAAATGTAGTATAGCAATCAACAGGAGGCGTTGCAAACACAAATGTAAAAAGGAAAAAGAAAATTAACTTAAAAAATAAGCCAAATTTAAACACAAAACACTACATGTTTTCCACAACAGCTGGTCACTGCGGGTGAGTGCTAACAAAGCCCTCCAGAAAAAGCTTTACAGCATACAAAGTCTTTCTTCTCAAGCACATGAAACAGGTACAGATGGCAAACTCTGGAGGAGAACTTCACCTAAGAGGGGTTCTTGCATCGAGCACATAAAAATAACTAGTAATTAACCAAATAAAAAAATGAAATGAAAAATATCAATAACAATGATAAGTAATAATTTTATTTATTTTAATTAAGTAGGTATATAATAATGTTATAAATCACGTGAGGTTATTTTCAGCATTTTTAG
>NJDD01000100.1:0-18630 GCA_002245505.1 Calephelis nemesis | reverse complement strand
ACCAAAAAACAAAGAGGAACTTACATCTTCCGTACAACCGCCCGCCTCCATTAACGTGACCAGTATAAAATGTCCTTTACCAACAACCAATATAAACCAACGTCCGTCTGGAATGCTGCAAACAATCCTATTAATATTATAAATGCGAAAGTTTGTATGTATGGATGTATGGATGTTTGTTACTCTTTCACGCAAAAACTACAAAGCCGATTACGATGAAATTTGGTATGTAGGTAGCTGAAGACCCAGAATAACATATAGGCTACTTTTTATCCCGGAGTTCCCGCGGGATTGGGACTTACGCGGGTGAAACCGCGGGGCGCAGCAAGTACATGAATAAAATACTTAATTAGAACAGATATTTGCACTCAGTCATTTTAGTGGTAGTGGTAGAAACCTTTATACTGTATCATTGATGTTCTAAGGATGTCCCAGTGTCGAGGCGAATTGATGACGGAGGAAGTTGGATTGTTCTCCGAGTTACTTGCAGGATTTCCATTTAACTACTCTAATAGTTAGACGGGATACGTGGAATTAACAAAATATAGGCTTATTCAACATCTTTTACAATGAAAAAAAGACTGATTCAATAAAATAGGAAACCTTTTTAAATAGGAAACCTCGAGTTCTATGCTGAAGTTTAGGGTGGCCGGCAGACTTAACCTTAGACCTCGTCCTTAGATAGCGACGCGCCAGTTTAAAGTATGGTGTTTAAAAAAGGGGCGGCACTCTCGTTTATCTTGTAACGTAAAAAAGTTAGATATTTATATTTTAGATTCTATACTTCTTATCGTCGGAGCTTGGTGGAATTCCATTCTTGATGTAATTTATTTAAAAACACTTGTACTTGGAGACGGTATTATTTTTAACAAAACTTCAGTTGTTATATAGCCCTGATGATGCTTGTATAGCGAAACCGGTTGGCTAAATTATAAAAATAATAAAATATATTGTGGAAAGTACAAGTACTACTAAGTAATAAATTACATCAATTTATATTTTAAATGAAGAAACACTTGTACTGTTTAATGTATTACTTATAATTTAGAGTATTTATTATCATACAAATATACTACCGGTAAAACTTAAACTACTATTTTAGCCCTGATGATAATGTAAAAAACGAAACTTATCGACTGTTTATTTATTAACAAACGACACGTAAAATAGAAAAAGTGGTCTTCATTTAAAATTGTGAATATTAAGAAGTTTTACCAAGCGATCAAATACGTATAACACTTACCTGTACTCATCTTCATTACTTTTATTCCGATGTCTATGTTCATGAATAAACACTTCCTTCCAGAGTATGAGTTTTTCAAACTCTTTCTCCGAACTAAGTCTCAGAAGGCTATTCAATTTCAAATATGCATTTATTTCTTTTAAATCTTCATCATGGAGATGCGAACTGAGCAAGTGTCCTGAATAATATATGCAAGCTCCAATAACAGTATACAACCGCTGATAGTTGTCTACGTCATCTGTCTATAAATAATATTTTATAAAAAAAAAAAACTATGAGTGCTTCAATTTTTTATTATTTCAAATAGTTTAGATCTATATAGTAAGTATGTATGCGAGATCCTGCATTGCCTTATTTATATATATCAAGTATGATTGATTTATATGACACAGGTGTTAAAATCGTCCTTAAATATGGCGGCTTTGAGATTATTTAAGGTAATCTTTTTCTTTATTTGTTTACTACTAAAGCTAGGGTAACAAGTTCAAGGGTTAATCATATGGATTCTTAAAATGTATATATGTCGACTACAATATTTTTAATTTTACCCTAGTACTGTTGAAATCAAGATTTTAGTGTGCTCGTTGTTTTACAGTAATTAATAGATTTCTACATTTTGTTGACTTATTATTTTTGTTCAAGTTCCTTATCCAGTAGTAAGATTAACCTTATCAACATGCAGATATAAGACATTACATACCCATTCACGATAATCGGCTGCCTCCAGCTCTATTAAAACATCCTCAATATGCATTTTTACTTCAGTCGGTAAAGAAGCAACTCTTGCAGCCAACACATCTTCAAAAAATGTATTCCCTTCCTTGATTTTCATATTTTCTGATTGTGTATCTGGCTTATATAGCAGAGTAGCAAAAATACGCGAAAAAAGCCCATCCAATTTATCAACATTATTCGGCTTTGTGAAACATGATTTTAGAGACCCGTAAAGAAATTCCAAAACTCTAACAATATCTTTAATAAATTTTTTAACAGAAAATACATCAATTATTTTATTGGGTATCGCTAATAATAACAAATCACTAAAACATGGAGAGTAGGTAATGTTTATTATAGTATTATTGTACAAAACCGTAGATAATAAAGGTTGACTTGTACCTAAAGATTTTGGAGCTAAATGATTCAAAGTCAAATAAGCACCTCTGGTGTTATAGAGGAAGTTTTGGTTATAGGGTCTAGGAAAGCAGTATAAGACTCCTTCGTCATTATTTTGATATTCATTTTCATTACAACACATGTACAAAACTGATATCATTTCATCTTTTAACAATTGTGATACAGAATTTTCTTGAGAGTTGGTGAACAATTTTGCCAAATCAATCGCTTGATTTTCATGTGCCGGTTTAAAAGTTAATTTTGGATTATCAACATCTTCAATGACCCTTTGGAGTACGTTGTTGATATTGTACGAATTTACTTCAATACCATTGATTTTTATTAAATGAAATCCTACTTTCACTTTGGGAGTGTATATAGCCTTTGCTTCAGAGGAGAAATTTGCAACTAATAAAGTTTTACCGTTAGTTTGAGTGTCGAGTTTAATTCCAAATAGCTTTTCTACTTGACAATCATTTTCACTGCTGAATATCATGTTCTTGCTGACCTGAAATGTGACAAGGGCCAGTTATTCTACATTAGAAAGCAATAGTTAGGTGATAGTAGAGATCGTTCAAGCTAAAATGAAGAGCCCCGCTACTATATTCGTTTTTAAATAACAGTTAATGCGAACATTAATAACGACATCTTATTTGTTTGTGTCAATTTTTTCGAGAATTGCAATCAGTATGCGCGAGATCGGTCTACTGTCGTATGTTCTTTGTTTATAGAATGACATCAGCAATGCTCTTTTTAATATATACTTGGTATCGTCGGCACTTGGTGGAATTCCGTTGTATACACACGTTTTTTTTTGCTGACCTGAATAATGTAATGCTCTTTTTTTATAGAAGTGTTGTCGTATTGTATAGGACAAGACGTCTACTCAGTCTCGCACTCGGATAATTTCTAAGCTAAACCTCAATCCTGTTCTAAACCACATTCTCAAACCTAGTTGGTCAACAAATCCGATGAAATTCGTTGACATATAACAGTTAGAGATCGCGCCAAACTTCTAGTCCTGTGTTCTAGTCCGCTTTCAAGGTGTGACGCGCACGGTGCAGGCACTTCTAAATTTAAACATGTAGTGACTTGACATTGCTTACTCTTAGCGATATAAATCAATTTTTATATTATACTAGCTGTCCCGGCGAACTTAGTTCCACCCGCTCCGTTTGTATGGGAAAATTTTAAATGTTGGTTTTCCTAGTTTCCTCGCAGTTTTTCCTTATTTCTCACCTTTTAAACCTTCCCTGGACTTCTGCAAATAATTCAAAACCAAAAGGAGCCAAATCGGTCCAGCCGTTCTCGAGTTTTAGGGAGACTAACGAACAGCAATTGATTTTTATATATATAGATGCGTGTACCTATATGTCACTGAACTCCTACTAAACGACTGGAATGATTTTGATGTATATTTTTGTGTGTGTTCAAGGGGATTAGAGAATGGTTTACATTTACGATTTGGTCCACTGGAAAATGTTTTTTAATATTTTTTATTTGTAAGTAGTTGTTGATTTTGTAATGTTTTACATTGGATTCGGCAGACTGCGGTAATATCGAAGCATCAAATATTATGTAGTAGCTGCTTATGTCAAGCGATACAAAGTTTGCTGGATCGGCTAGTATACATATAAAAAATGAATCCCCATTTCGCTTTGTCATGGCATCACGCTTTGAAGGATGGGTCAATTTTTTTATGTCTTTTTAATGTTGTATGAGTTATAGTCAGGAGAAGGATCATATTATGAAGTTAAAAACTTGTATGACGAATCAAGTTTACATCGTCCCAGAACAAAAGCCATTCAACAGTGAACTCCCACATGCTTGTTAGTGATGTTGTAATTGGAGGGAAAGTGGGAAAAACTGCACTTCAATTTTGTCCACACAAACTTTTAGTAGCTATTAATCATAAGTGTTACAAACTTCGCAGGGTCGTCAAATTTGTAATAAAAAATATTTTTTTAAATGATGCATTTTCAATTTGTCGGCAAGTTTTCACAATACATTTAAATTACACCTAACCATACATTTTGACACATTGTTTTGTGCACATTTTTTAACATTTAAACAATTCGTAGATATATAGATACTATGTAGATATGAGTATAATATGTTCCCGCTCCCCGCCCACGTCCCGCTGATTGTTCGGTAGGGTTACTCTGGAATCTCTATATCATGCATTTTAGTTTTGTATGTTTTAGTAACATAATAATAGCGAATTGTTAATATTTACCCATCCGCTCATTAATTATGTTGCCACAGACAAACACACGTTAACTTATGACATCCCCTCTTTATAACACCAAGAAATAAAGTATTTAAAACAACAAGAAAAAAATAATTACCTGGACTACAACATATTTATTATTATCATCAAAGAATTTCTTTTTTTCACTTCCATCGCCTTTTCCTTTCTGCTTACGTGCTTTTAACACCTTGAATAGTCGACCTGTAATTTAGCATAAAAAAATAGGTCAGGACTCAGGGTAAAACACTTTTGCGATTCCTGCACAAATGTCCATGGCACGGTCAAGTTATTTTTTATTTAGGTGGATATTATTCTTTATTGTCTTTGAAATATGACTGTAGGTACTGAAATGATGTGGTGGCTGCGTGTTATATCATGTAGTATTTATACATACATACATATCTTCACCCCAAGTCACTTACGGGGTAAGCAGAGATTATCGAGTGCCAGACCTCGCGATCCTGACAAACCTGTCTGGCTTCCTTCACATTCATTACCCTTTTCATACAAACACAATATTGATTTGTACACAAATACTACATGTTTATAGTATTTGTACACAAAATACCTAATATTTTTCAGTTTAAAATTCAAATCCACATTTTGATATTTTCCTCGCTGTTCAAGCACAGTATATTTTAACATTTTACAAGCCTTAATGTAACTTGCAATTTAAAGGTTGGTCCGGGTTGAATTTTGCAACTCATTGTCAAATCCTTTACTGATTAAGCTGGTTTTTTAATCCACACCTAAATTTTGTAACAATAAAATTTTATGATATAATGGGACTGAGATAACAATGAAAGCAGAATGTGGTCGTAGGAACTCCTACAATTATCATAACTATTCTATTGTGTTGGTGATTATTTGATATCTTTTTAATAGTAGGGACTTCTCGTCTCATGCTGGGACTAGCCCTCACAAATAAAAACTTATCACAAAAATTTAGTTTTTGTTAACCCCTGACGCAAAACCCCTCGTATTATAAATTTAACATGTGCCAGTGTGCGAGTACGTACGTGTGTGCGTGCGTACGTGCGCGCGTGCGAATGTGTGTTAGTTTATGGAGATTTTCCAGGTGTTCAAGGTCATCACTTTTCGTAAGTATAGGAATGAATACTAGATGCACTGTGGGTATTTATTTAACTTTTAATCATATGTGAGACCTAACAGACTTAACACAAATAAATGCTGGTTGCCCTGGCTGTAAGGCGTTGCCCCACATGAACAGGAGTCCACTAAATCCAGTAAAATTTTATTATTTATTTATTTAACACTTTATTGCACACAAAAAACAAAAATACACAAAATACATGAGAAGTAAAAATGCACAAAAAGCGAGCTAATCTCTAACTAAAGAAATTTCTTCCAGCCAACCCAAAATAAATAAAGCTGCGAAAATAAAATGGAAGGCATTATGTACAAAAAACAATAAAACACAAACAAAATACACACATAATAAATATCTATCTCTCGTGCAAACTATTCAGTTTAGAAAAAAAGGATGTTGAAATGAATAACCTATCCATAGATTTATGTATGGATTTTATGAAAAAAAATTTTGTCCTTCAGTTATGAGTATGCCAAACCCCCGAAATTTATTATTTTTCTATTTTAGTGTGAAAATCTTTGCGGTTCACAGAATACATCTACTTACCAAGTCACAACAGACTTATAAGAGCTATTTCAGAGAAAGTGGCTGTGACAGACAGACAGACATGACGAATCTATAAGGGTTCCGTTTTCAGACTTTGGCTATGGAATCCTAAGAAAATAATAATTTATTTTATAATAGCCGTTGCTTATCGTAGTTTAAGTTTTAACTTCAATGATGCTATTATATGCGACTGATAGCAGATAGACTATTTACGAAATTATAAGTTACACACAAAACAGTATAGATATTTTACTTAAATTAATGAGTTTATTTTTATATATTATACATATAAAATATTGATCTAGTTGTTTTTAACCACTTTTGGAAAAACGGGGTTACATTTTCAACTTCTACATGTTTTTTAATGTATGTCTATCAATATTCTCTGTCATTTGTTAACATATTTTAGAAAACATTTATGTATTTGAAAGAGCACACTTCAGAGGTGACTATAGGATCCCCGGGAAAACCACACTTTTTTGTGTACATAGAGACATATTGAAATTTAAGTTAGTTGTATGCAGTTTTACTGCCCTAAAATTATTTATCAGAAGTACATAGTTGTACTACCTGTTACAATTATTTTTTTTCGTCAAGACAATACAACTATGTTTTTTTTATCATAATAAACTTATTATAAAATCAGACTTGAATGGGTCATATAAACTGTGACATAAATACCTTTAGATGAGTGACGTAAAGAAGATCTTTTAAAATCATTTCTTAACTTGAAAGTTTCACAGTTTTCGAGTAAAGGAGCTTTAGAAACATCTGAAGTCTCCTCGGGTTCTTTAATTTTCATATATACAAGCTCTCCATCTTCAGCCACATCAGAATCCCATTCAGGAACTGAGCTGTGTAAATAAATAAATCAAAATAAATAAGATTTTTAGTATACATGTGTAAAAATGTATGTAAAACACTTCAGTAAGAGTGAAGTTTCCAAATGGCTTGAAAATTTTACAAAAAGTAAAATAAGTACATAATGAGTATAATAATTATTTCACCAAACCCCAATTAGTTAGACAATAAAGTTGTCCAGAAATGAAATAAAAACTAATATTGAAGGGTTTTCTACAGAATATCACTAGAAATCATTAAATAAATAAAAGCTCCCTGAGCTGCACCATCCATGATAAAACAACTTATAACAACATATTTCTCCTTTTTTCCTTAAGCAATCAAAAAACGTTTCTAGCCTAAACTTAAATTACCCAAATTGGGGTTCCCCAATCTTTAAGATTCTGTGAGAAAAAGCAGTGAATGACAAACAATAATAAAAACAAAATGTCACAAAAAATAGATTTCTGTATCTCATGAGTTGTTTTTCAACAAAACAACTCAAGTGTCACTTTGTTCTTACAAATTTCTATATACATAGACATGTACAGTAGTACTATTCAAATTATGTTCTTCGGCTATTTAACTTTTCCTGTCGACATAAACTATCAGTTCTTGAAAGATTGCTAAGTTATATGATAACCAAGTGGCAGATAATGGTAACTTCTATTTTTTTATCAGACGAAAAGTCAATTCAAGCTTAGAGGCCGGCAAGGCTTTCAGATAGGATAACATTTAGAAATGTGGCCGACCTAAATTTGTGTAGGTACCTAGTACCAGGCAATTTAATATTAGAGAGGCAAGAGATTACAGCGACAATACAAATAGTAGGTACCTGTCGGAGTCCGAATATTTCGAGTTGTCTGAAGAACTAGTCCAGTCATTGTCATATTCACATGCATTTTCATTATTTTTGTTTTTAAAATTACTCATTATTAGTAGACGTATATATTTTTTAACTTTGACTGTTGAATACCTACTAATTACTTGTGCATAAGTCTTTATAATTTTTGCTACTTATTATTAAATTCAAATACCGAAGCAAAAACCCTCTAAATACATTTAAATCAAAGTATTCTTATTTCTATGGTCGCTGACATTATTTTCGAGTAATACTAGGTACGTTTTACATACTTGTTATTACTTTAGTTAAATAATAAAGAAACCAAAATAGAAACTTTACGAAGTAAATTGAAGTAAACAAACAAAAAAAATTACTTGATTGTTGCTAGGCTTGGAATAAATATCGATATATCGATATTTTTATTCGACTAGTAGTCGTGTGAAACTTTTTCAATAAAGAAAAGATAAACAAAATTTTCTATTTGATCTGTGTGGAAACTAATATAAAACCAGTGGTAATACGACAAACTAAGATAAACATCTGAAAATAAGCATCACCATGCGTTTTTACGACTTGAAAATAAAAACGCAAGGTCCAGTGAAATTAACATTATACTATATTCTTCACAACCTAAACAAAAAACAACAAGAACCAGTTCACTCGTTGAGTTACCAGTGAACCAACTGAGTGAGAATAACTTCATGGAATTGTCTGAATCTGCGATTTACGATGATACCGGTGTATCTGCTGTAAATCTCGCAGTACCCAATAACAGAAGTTGGCTTTCAGGCAAGCACATATTATGTAAATCAAAGAGTTTTTCTTATGCCTGTTTCAGGTAAATATTGGCTGGAATAATGAATAACATTTTTAATCGTTGTTTTTGATATATTAAAAATTGTCTAACGGATTAGTATTTATCTAGTATTATTTTTCATATTATCGTCCCGATATATCGATATTTATAAGTCAAAATATCCAAGTCGAAATTGATATTTTTAAAATTATCGATGTTGATACTTTATTTCAATTCTGCATCCCTAATCGTTGCTACTTGCTTTTTTTTTAGTCTTCTTCTTCTTTTTTATTTAGTTTCCGCAGCGCTTTAAATACCACGGTGGAATTTGTACTTGTAAATAATGCGACATTTCTATAGTTTTCCATTGTGTAAACTAAGCGACGCAAATAAAAAAAAACAAATAATTTACAGTTTACCGAATACAATTTTATTATACACTAGCAGCTTCACGCAGCTTCGCCTGTGTACTACAGCTTCTACTGCACCGATTTTGATGAAACAAAACCTATGTCACTCAGGGATACTGTAGTATTCTTAAGGTGAAAGAATTTTTGAAATTGCTCCAGTAGTTTCGGAGCCTATTCGTTTCAAACAAACAAAAAATCTTTATAATATTAGTGCAGAAATAGATGTGGAAATGGCCATACAAAATTTGAATTTGGAATCACTAACCAAAGAAGACAAACTTGTGATTGAAGTGACCATCACTGTGGCCATTCGAAGTGGCAAACACGACAAAGGCCAATTTCTTATATAAGAGGACCCAATATAAAATGTTCACCCATCGACCACACATCCCGTGGTCGATGTGTCCACCAATATTATTATTGGAAATAATTTTCACCTTAACATACTTATATAAATTACGTGTCATGTTGTCCGGTCATCGACGACCGAGAGGGATCGAGACGCTCTACCATAGAACAACTTTACTAGTACTAGGGTACTCTGTGACATGAACAATGGACACTAGTAAATCCGCCCGCTCGACGTTGGAACTTGGATGCAGTGTATTAGCCAGACAGTCGCCAACTCGGAATTAGTAAGAGTCGCTGAATAGTTCGATCTTCGTATTTATTATAGATTGACTATTGATGTGCTATTATTCTCTACGTAAGCACTTTTCACGTCATGTAAACACATTGGATATTTTCTTTATAATAACCCCCAGTTTTTTTACTGTGATTGTTATTGAATTAATTTCCATAATTATTATTATTCCAAACGGATTAGGTAATCATAGTTAATTCATTCTTAGTTACACAATAAATTCAATCGAAATAAAAGCGCTACGAAAAATCTGTAACTGTAACACGCGTGTTCACCTTCGTATCAGTAAAATCCGAGAAAGAGTGAGATTGAAAGAAAGTGTTTGTTTCAAAATGAGAAAGGGCATAATCCGCTGGTCGGTCATATGTCGCAGTACTCAATGCTAATGGAAAGGATGTACCAAGGTACCTACGTTGATATTCCACAATCAAATCGTTCTGGTTTTGACCGAGGGTGGTTTCAAGTTTCCGAAACCTGCGTGTTTTCTATGAAAACAGTAATGAGTGTGGAGAAAGTCAAGCAGGTCTGCAAGGATCGTGACATCGGCACTCGATACTATCTGCCAACCCCGTAAGTAAATTGAAGACATGTGTTTCTTAGATTTTCTATAGTGGCTTTTCCCTGTGTTGGAAACCGGGTTTGCTAAAGAGAATAGACCGTCTACCTTTAACATTTAGCTTTCCGTTGAAATTTTGAGGGAGGATTGAAAAGTAGCCTACATCATGCACAAACGTTTATCTATTTTTTTAAATATCAAAATCGGTTTAGTCGTTTTGCGGAACATAGGTACGCTTTATCTTACGGCACGTAAAAAGTAGGCATATGTTATTGTGTCTACAGTTTTAAATGCACTTTAGCAATTCCTGTAAATTAAACTGTATCCAAAGTTAGGTATAGAGACCTCTTAAAGATTTTTTTATTTGGAAATACACATTGTCTCTGTGGTGTAACCGTCCGGCATCGGATAATACTTCTTGAAGTCTTGGGTTCAATCCCCGGGTCGGGCAACAAAAAAAAAGAAAATGTGTAGTTTCAATTTTCAGATTGGTGTCACAGTATGGGTCTTAGTATCTTCGGATAGTCGTGTGTGCTCTGGTTGGACCTCAGCCTAACTCTTCGGGGATATGGACATGAAGATTTCTAAATGTGTGTTTTAGAAACACACATATAGAAATTCTAGCATTAAAATTCAGATCAAAATTAATACCAAGTATTTCATATTAAAAGGACAGGATCCTCCAGGGACAGAGTGGCATCAGCGGGCACTCTAGGTGTCGGGTAGATCAGAATTAGAGTTCATAAGGTAGTTTCAGGAGAAAAAAAATATTTTTAATACGTTCCGACTCAACATCAAGCTCATTTGCAGTCGTTTATTAGAGGCAGACTGCCGAGAAAGTCGAAATCATTTTCTCGACTTTTTTTATTTATAAATATTAATATGTTTCCAGGTATGAAAGAATATAAATAATAATTGGAAAACTAATTTCTCAAAAATTAATTCCTAACTATATAAGATAATAAGATATCCACGGTAAAAGAATTACCCTAAAATACTACAAAATCAAATAATGTATCCATTGGCGTCGCCAGGATTATTTTATGAGAGGTGCATCTCCATCTATACATACTGTTAACTAACATAAAACATCGAAATAAACATGTACAGCAACATACATATTTACATACGAACACTAACATACACACACATACTCTCGAAAAGCAGTAGTCTCCCCCAAGTTCAGTAAGGTAATTTACTACTCTACTTTTTTGATCTACTTTCTTTCCGGACAGGGGGTGCAGTTGCACCCTGCTGCCGGCGCCCGTGAATGTATCTGTTTAAGTAAGGAAATATACAAAAATACAAGATATTAAATTTTATTATGGTAGAATTTCGAGCAATGGGCGACCACTTGTATGTATAAAAGCACAACCAGAATTTAGTACCTAGTCGATGTTCACGTTTACGGACAGCGTATATTTTCATGTTAAAAGATTGTGATGAATCAGTCAACTTTTCTGATATTAAGAGATAACTGTCGCTTCATATTCCTACTAATACCTATTATGAATGCGAATGTTTGTTAGTTACTTCTTCACGCAAAAACTGCTTAACCGATTTTCATGAATTTTGGCACACACATACCTATAGGTTAATTTGGATTAACACAAAGGATAGTTTTTTTTTCCGAAAAAATGTTTTTGTGGGACCGTTAACCACGCGGGCAACGTCGCGGGCAACAGCTTATACTATAAATGTTACTGGTTCGAAATGAGATAACGCTCATGGCCTGGATCTTACACTACGTGTGCAATTCTACGTTGTTAGGTAGAAGTACCTTGCCTTCTAGCAGCGAGCACAACAATGGCAAGCATCTACGTTTAGAGGACAGGAATGATGAACTAAATGAGAAGTTGAGAAGAGGAAAGAGGAGTAAGGAGTTGTATCAATTCGGACAAGGTACTGCATAGTATTTTATCACTGCTAGCATTACAAAAATATGCATACCTACCTAACTTAACTTTGTAAACAAAATATTAATGATTATCTTATTTTAAACTAGCTAACTAATCCGTTTTTTATTTAGCAATAAAGTTAAACTTTTTTGTATGTTTTGCGCCCATATCTCCAAAGAGATCAGCAGAGGCACAACCAAAGCACCCATCTCTATCCGAAGATACAACTAAATCCCAATTCCCACAATGTGATAGGTGGCAAAGCTATCGCTTACCGGACATATCTAATCCCGATCTACCTTATTTTTATTAGAAAATTGAGAGTACACATTTTCAATTTGTAATAATTTAGTATCTTTTTATACCTTCTATAAAAAGGAAAACAATACGATGAATAAATTGCCATTGCAATGCCACCCATCAACATCCAAAGTACCCAGAGTCTCATGGACGCGTAACATACTATGTTTAGAAACTACGAAGTTAATAATTAGTTTATGCAAGCTTTTTGATAATTCTACAGTCATAACGTCGGTGCTGAAACTAGGTAAGTCTCCTTTACAAACGCAATTTTAAAAATCTTGCTAATCAATACGTTACAATAATATAATTACTAGGTATAATATAATAGGTACTATTTTGAGACGATGGTGGGCTATTTGATTTGATTTTGTGCACTTGACTATCTCAAAATCTACAAATTTGGAAAATAGAGTAAGTCTCTTACAGATATGAGATTTTAATTTGAATAACAGTCTAATTTTAGGCCAACATCATATGCATGCATACTGTAAGACGCATAGTGATTGGTTTACGCAATTTTCGACTTTATTTCAACACAAGTTACCTATATGCCGATGTGCCAATTTTAATAAAATTATTTGCCAAAACCGCAATTTTATTATACTAGCCTGTTCCAGCTTCGCTTGGATGGCAATTTTTTTATATCAAAAATTGAGATCTAAGCTATAAGTACTAGGTATGTTTCACGTTAAATCAAACTGCACACGGTGTGCAAATTTGATGGAAATCGGATAAGTAATTTAGGAGTCCATCGCGAACAAAGTACGTGACACGCAATTTATATAATATACCTACTAGCTGGCCCAGCCACGCGTTGCTGTGGCTCAGTAATTATAGGTTAAATAACTAACCAGGAAAGAAACAATTAATTAATACATTTTATTCGTTTACATTCACGACATAAGTGAATAATTGAGATGATAACTATCCTATCTTTTAAGTTAGACCAAAATACGGGTATATGTGAAATTTAATTGAAATCGGTTCAGTAGTTTTGGAGTTTATCGGCAACATACATCGTGACACAAGATTTTTATATATATAAGACTAGCTGCCCCAGCGAACTTCGTCCCGCCAACATCCAGATAAAAATAATCCTATCTTTTAAGATGGACCAAACTACAGATATATGAGAAATTTTATCGAAATCGGTTCAGTAGTTTTGAAGTTTATTGGCAACATACATCGTGACACAAGATTTTTATATAAATAAGAAGTAAACTGAAATTTAACTGAGCACAATCGTATCTACAGTAATCTATACAGCTAGTACTCAACTAACTAAATGTTAATTATTCGCTAGTGTTGTGTTCAAGAGTACCTACCTAAAATGACATAATATTAGATTCCAATTTCAAATATTGCATGAATCGAGCTTCAAGAGTAACCTTACAGTAGTTTCCGAGATTAGCACGTTTAAGCAAACAAACTCTTCAGTTTTATAATATTTGTAAAGATTACCAGCAGCAGCAGCTGGGTAAGATTAAACTTGCACAGTAAGCCTTCTCTCATAGCATCAGGACAGCGACGCACTTTTCACATGTGTGATGTTTGTAGGGCACGGTTATCTTTTACCAACAGGATAACCGCGTGATTTTTCGCTGCGCTCTCACTTATAAAAGTAGCAACACAAACTTTCCTTTTTTATATACCTAGTTATTTAAAAAATATGAATTATCTTCAAGCCTGTGTTCCCTAAAAAAATAGACAGTGGTATGATCAGGGCACGCTCAAACATCTAAAGACATTGATAAAATAAAAACTAACCACTATTTCCTTTGTCCATCACATCAAGCATACACAAATATATTAATTTGCTATTACTGTTTTTGTTGTTAGTTATTGTCAGAAGAGTCCAATGACAAAAAAAAAACAATATTCACACAGGACAACATCTGTCAGCTAACTAGTAATATAATAGTTTCAATTGAAGAAAAGATTTTTATATAAAAGTCTTTATATTTTAAAATAAGTATAAAATAAATAATACAAACAACAAATATATTAAATGCTAAAGAAGTAATAAATCCATTAACAAATAACCTTTTGAATCCCATTTGTTACAATGCATAAAACCAGCACAATGTTAATTTGTAATCTCAATTATTATTTAAATCAGGCATATTGTAATATATAATATAAAATCATTTATGAATGTGTTGCCAAGAGCATATTAATCTCCAAATGATTGGACAAATTTGGCTAATTCTTTCTTTTATTGTGTTAGTTTTTGTCAGGAGAAGATTTGAATGAAAAACCAGGAGAATAAAAGGGAAAATTGGAAGAACAATACTTAATTTTTCCCATACAAACTAAATGGGTAGAAAAAAATAGGTAAAACAGTTATTTTGACAATAAATTATACAGTAATCTGTTCATGATCTATATGCAGCTATTTATAGAAAAACAGGAAATTGAGGAATGTTTTACAAGAATTAAGAAGCTCTCAAGTTCTCAAGACTATTATTAATATACTTTAACCACAAAATCCTACAAGCACTGGTTATTTCATAGCAAGTTACAAGTAAATCCTAATACAGCATTACTAAAAGCTGCCAAAACCAAAGCTTGCCACCCATAGAAATATGATAAATTTTAAATCCAACACACTTTACAGATCATGTATTTAAATACTACTGCAATCAAGATATTAGGTAGGATTGTTCAAATCTTTTGTTACCTATCCCTCTCCTTATGGTATACAAAATACAAACTAAAAAAATCCAAACATCATAGTTCCTATACCTGAACCAAATGAAAGAAGTAACAGTAATATTAGTGTCATGTTTTGAACTTAAATAGATATCATTACAACCTCATATTTGCCACATTAACAAACAAAACTAGCTTTCGAACTAACAAACAATAAAATCAAAGAGTAAATAGATACACCACTTGCAAGAGGTTGAGTTTTGACGGACTTACATGTAAACTCCTTAGCATGATAAAATTATAATGCATGTTTCATTAATAAAACTGCATGTTAGCAAAAATTTTACATATTGCATTATATTCTGTTTAACACTATGAAAACCACATCAAAATGACATTTGCAGTAATTTAGTATTTAATTAAAAATAAAAATGTCCGCAGCATAACTTATACTTTTTTGCTTTATCAAGTATGATGAAATGCAATTATTCTTAAATTAATAGTTTTACAAAGACGATTGTGCATCTATTTTTAAACAAACATACATGTATTCTACTAAACACAATGTAAGGTTACTTTAATTAGCAATGTAGTTTGAAAAGTGATAATGTTTACAATACCTGTATTTTGTTAATTGTGGCTCAACATTAGAGTTATAAGGTAAAAAGGAAAAAAGAGTAATTTTGTATTTCCATATAGCAATAATAAAGTTACGCTAGTGATATAAGTCAAATATGTAGTAAACTAATTACTGTAGTTCTTTAATATCATAGTGCTGTGTACAATGCAAATATTAATAATTTAACGAAAGATTACATGTTTTTCAAATAAACAATTGTGGAATCCCTAATACAGATTGTTTACAAACATTTATTTCTAATCTTGGGAGTGTAAGCATAAGGTGACTTGTATCAGAATTTAAAATCTCAAAGAAGTAAATACAAAGAATAAAAAAACAATCTTAAATACAAAATATGGTAAAGACAAATAAACTTTACTTAAATAGTTTTTACTTTGGTAATACTAAAAAGGGTACTTTGGTAGTACAAATAAAGATTCCAGTGAGATCTAAAAAGGGACTTTTTCAAACATATAAAATATCAGTCACAATTCCTATAATCAAATTGACTTTGAGGCCCATCATAATAAGCAACTGTTCTTTTATTAGGCCTCACAGAATTGTTGGGTTTGAAGAACATTGCCAGTAATATATAAAAGCCGCCAACAATTTTGCTAAAGAAGTCCAAAACTCCTAAAAACATGGGAGTTGAGTTTTTAATAAGAATAGATAATTCACGAACAAGAGCCAATATGAAATTACCTAGAAAATTCACAAAGGAAGTACTTCCTGTGAACACAGCAATCACAAATGCAAAGATAAATGTTATGAATTCTTTAACATTACTTACAGTTAATGCATTTTTCAAACTTTCTTTGATATCATTAGCAACATTAGCAACTTCATTTAGACTTTGATTTGCATTAGATTTGGTAATAAGATTTACGCATTTAGTCATTTTGCCGGTCAATATGGGCTCTAATTCTAAGTAAGCTTCTGAAATATGTCTTACACATTTTAATAATATAATAATCTCTAACTCTCGAAATTTTATACTTTTAATTTGGAACCAAAAGGCACCTAGGGGCTGGTTATCAATCTCAGTAGCGAGGCAAACATTAGATGAATATTCCATAAAATCAGAATCAGAAATACCAATCCAACAGTCCCTTGAATACACAGCTCGAAGCTTTGTTTGGGCATTAATTAAATCTCTTTTTAATTCTACCTCTGCATCACTAACTATGACTATGTCACGGTAGCCGATGCTCTGATTGATAAGGCGCCTCTCCACGTAGCGACCTAAGAAAATACGCGACTTTAGTATATTTTTCACGAAGTTTTTGACATTCAATACCTCTTTATCTTCAATTTCAAGTGCTGACATTATCGATGAATTTAAAGACGGACTTCGCCCTGATACACTCATTTTTTTGTCAGCCAGGAATAAAACTTCTCAGTATTCTTATCTTTCACTGCATGTAACTATTTGAAGAGTGAAGGGTCCTGTTTGTACACATTCTCAAACTGCAAAATGCGATGTCAAATTAAACAAAGAAACACTTATGACTTAGATAATACAAAAAGTTAATTCTTACATTATATTGATAAACTTTTATCAATCAAAGCAAAAATAAAAATAAATAACATGCACAGCACGTAGGTAATGTACACACTACACAGTACAAGACATCATTAATGACAATTGACAAGTGACAACTGACATCAAACCACAGCATCAAATCCACAAACCACAGAACACAATACTCTAACCATTGACCTCTAAGTATAAAACTATGGGCGTGTTCGGCCGAAGTAAGTACTTAAAAAATTTTGTAAGTCACTTACTTTGCTTACAAAATTTTCGGCCGGGACACAAAATAAGTGCTAACGCAGTAAGTATGGCTTAATATACGACGCCATTTTGCTTATTGTTTATGTACGGGATATGACATAAACCAGTGTTTTGTGTTATGTCAAGCCAGTAAGTCTGTCCTCGCCATGGTCTTTTCGGTCAGTGAATTTGACAGTTCTCAGCAGTTTTAAATTGATTATTTTAATTCTGAAATTGTGTGGAAGGTAGCGCTGCAGTCCTTATTGCCATTTTATAAAATTTCATTATTGATATACGGCAACACTACAATAACAGGGTTGCCAACCATAAAGTTGAATCGATCCTATTTGTACGATCTTTGATACACTGTACGAAGTTAAAGTCAATCATAAATTGGCGCGTATACATTCCACATACGTCCATTCCATAACGCCCTTACTACAGTTTAAATTAAAATTTCGCGTAATATTCTTTTCTTAAAATAATTGATCAAATACGATTTTTCCTAGACATTAGTAGTATCATCAATGGTACGGCAATCACAGTATAAAAACAATATACATAAAATTCGTGACCTACGGCTAAATCCTCAAAGCTTTAGCAAACGCTACGGCATTTCCTCAATATCTAACAAAATTAATTTATGAAAATTATACTTCTCATAAATAGGTAAATTATGTTATGCCTGATCTATTAACTCATTTAATTTATTTAGTATATTTAAACGTACTTACCTGCCTTTAATAAATCGATAGGCACAAAGTGAATAAGTCTATTTACAAAAAAGCAACTTTTGCAGGAGATAAAAAATATGGAAACTATTTTAAATTTTTAAAAGCATTCAGCCGATTATTTTTAAATTTTTACTTAATACAGTTATAGTTTATATAGATATATTTCTACAGAATTTTAATCTATCCCTCGAAAAACGATAATTATAAACGTCACGATAGGCCCGAGCTTAGCTTAAACAAACATAGCAATATAAAATCCCTTTTATTCTCGTTTCATTGGAATAAGATAGCATGCAA
>NJDD01000099.1:157395-172894 GCA_002245505.1 Calephelis nemesis | reverse complement strand
TACTCCACACGCCGCACACCCCACGCAACCCCCCACACACTATAGGTACATTGCTTTGATTCTGGTGCCATGCAATATGAAATCAACAACACGTCTATGAAGTTTCGTATTTTTTATCAGTAAATTTGTACTTCAGAAATGTCATATTTTATTGATAGAAAAAGGCATTACTTTGCGAAAATCCATGCTTAAATCCAAATAAAATTATTTAATTCGCAATGTCCCGCCAAAAAATGTATAATAAGTATTATGGCGTGACAAAACAGGCAAAATAGTGCGCTATGAATGATATATAAATTATATACCGGTCCCATATTATTTTCAGACGTCTAATTCATAGATAGCGCACTATTTTACCGGTATTTGGACTTACTGGTAAGCCCAATTCATTCATAGTGCACTATATTGCCTGTTTTGTCTCGCGCATATATTTTTTGGCGGGAAATTACCAATTAAATAATTTTATTTGGATTTATATTTTATTGTTTAATCTAAACTAGTAGTGACTGAAATAACCATACTCTTTCTTTTCTTTGACTTCAAAAGTTATAAATAGTCTTTGTTGACTTTTAAAGTTGTGCTACTTCAAAAATGGTTATGTACTGCAACCACCACTCACCGCAATCGAAAGGCCCACCTCACTACATAATGCCTTTGAATTGCGAATGCCGAGAAATGACAAAAGAAGGGAGTTTGATAGGTGTCCCAAGTTCGATGCGACAATTTAACCGATCGTTTCGCAACGTATCTTCAAGATTGTTTAAGCTAGCCCAAATCTGAGTACATATTTGCACACCACAATGTGGTAGAATATGTTGGAAAGCTTAAATAATTTTGTAACAACCTTAACACACATATTCCGCAAATAAATATATTTTCTTTTCTTTTTCTTACAAATGCGTATGTTGGATAATAAAAACCGTAATTAATACAGTTCTTGTATAACAAAACGCCAATTTCATATTTTAGGACCTAATAAATTGAAATACTTAAAATATGTAGATCGCATTTTCGGTTAACGGACTAAATACTCTTACCATATGGAAAAGTATCGGCTATATCTATAAGATACGAAAACGAGACTTAAATGCACATTCTCTCACCCTGCTGTATTATATCGGTGGCACAGCGCTGTGCGTGATCGCTTCCTAGTATGTCGTTCGCTTCCTGTGTGTTTTCGGAATGCTATCCAATAGGTAAAACGCAAGAATTATGATTGAAAAAATGAAAAGTCTTTATATACGAGTGGTTTATAGAGATGAGTTGAAGCAAAGGTTAATACCGCCATCTTATCTGTGTCTGTGTGTCAATATTTTCAAAAAACTGCTATCAGTATGCGCACAGATTGGTCAACTGTAGCACGTTGACATTCACAAGTCACAAGACGTTCGCTATGTCTCGCAGTCGGACAATTTCTAAACGAGTTGAACAAAAAATCAAAAGAAATTCGTTGAAAAGTAACAGGTTACTGGATGTCCAATCTCAGAAGTGTTTTTATATGTACTGCGTGCACACTTAAAATACATTCGTATGTGTAAATGCGTTGGTGGGGCGTGTCATTTCAGTTTGGACGATTTATTCTAAAATTTGATGCAGAGTTACGTATATTAAATGCCACGGACACAGATCAGAACAAAACTTTTTTGTATCAAACGAAAAAGTTCGAATTGTGAATAATGGAATGTATCCGGAAGACAAAGTTTTAGAATTTTTAATGAAAACATCAATTTTTCATGTTTGCGTGATCTTAATTACTGACTCACTATCCGAAGAGAAACAGTACAATGTCTTTTGTGTAATTTAGAATCGAGAATTGAATTGAAATCAACCTTTCTAATTCAATTTATAAACTAACACTAATATAATTATAATTTAAATTTAATGCCCAAGAACACAACTTGTTTAGTTGAAAGTAATGAACAAATTGCCCCCTAAATTTGGTTTACAGCCTTCGTTGGCAGGACAGTATTGCCATATCAATTATTCAAAAATCCTCAAATCATCAATAATTATTATAAAGAATATTTATAAAAACATTTGAAATTATCACAGTAACATGTACCGAACCTTTCCGATAGTCGCATGATGTCAATGTCACGCGTTGTACTCACACATTGTGCCCTACAAATAACAATCACATTATAAAGAAATAAAAAAGGTCACGTAACATTGATTTTGACAACTAGCTCGAAAATAGATTGATTCTCCCTCCGCCCTATTTTTATCGGTCAATTTCAATGAGATGAGTGATAGGCCTACTAGTACATTATTAGATACCAGGCCACCTCTGTAATTTTTAGTAATTTACAAAAAATGATTTCGCAGCAATGCTCTATCTTTAATTGCAGATAGGTTATTGAAATTGGCCTTGAGTGTTTTTGTTAATGATCCGCGTATCAAACTATGTTTAACAAAATATGCGCCACTATCCGTACACCATGCTACTGCGAGCCTTCACTCTCACTCGACTTACTGTTGGTGAGTGGGGAAATTGTTCAACCACTATATAAAATGTCGATCTGGGCACTATAGAAGTCAACAGCTGGATGATCGAAAGACATTGCTACAGGAAAGTAAGTGACCGTATTGTTATAATTCCAGAGTAACATGTACGATCCGAGCCGCGCGGCGGCCGACGACGACACGCTCCGCACCGGCATATAGCCGTCCCGCTCGCACACGCGCCGCACCGGCATATAGCCGTCCCGCTCGCGCACCCGCACGCGACACGTGAACGCGTCCGGGTGACTCGGGTGTGTGATACTTCAACCGATTGTGGTGTATGAGTTTGGCTGCGACGTAACTATCTATCGGCATCAAAAATTAGTCCATAATGAAATGGATTAAGATTTAGATTGCTAAAGTTGTGACGACATCTGATTCAAACAAGAAACGGGGGCTTTTGTAGTTTGGTGTGTGCGATGTGACGTGCGGTACGTGGACGAGCCCGCCCGGTTTGCTCGATACAATCGTTCTCAATGTCGCAGAGAGCTTGTGCTTACGTATGAAACCGTTTCCACTGTGTTCACAGTTTCCGATACATGTTAAATCAAATAAACCTAAAAAATCAAATAAATAAACTTCGCAAAGCCGAATGTTTAAGTTTCGACAGTTGTCAAGTTAAACAATGTAATAATTTTTTTTTATTTGTGATGTGACCTTTTTCTCTTCGGATTAAAGTAACCATCCGAACCAAATTTAGAAGTAAAATTGGTCGAATACACTGAAACGGTTTCAATACTGAAATTTTCTAGTGTTGGAAACACATATCTATATGTGATGCGACTGACGGCCGCCCACCATCCTCTCGGCCACTGTCAGGACTCACATCCACATTCCTCGGGCAAAGCTGAGCGTTCAGTTTAATGCTATTGTTCTGCATGTTACTGGGAGCCGTCTTTGGTGGACGTACTATTTTATGGTTATAATTGAAATTCCAAAAGATGTATTTATTTGTATTCGCTCTCTTCTAACATCCAAAAAAGTAAAATAAAACTGAGCGCGTAAGCTTTGCTTTATCCTAAAGATACGGTATTTCTATCAATGTAATATAATATTTATTATATAATTATGTACATTACACAGATTAATCCATTACGTATACGGATAAAAATAAATTTATGGTTGTTATGTTTCATTTATTTGGCTATGTGATTATGCTCTATGTTAACATTTCGATTTTTCTATTAATAAATCTAATTAAATTTTTAAATTTATGAAATATAAGTATGACACGTTTACTAAATATTCTGTAATTAAGTTTTTAGACAATAAGTAGGTACAACCTCACATATGCATAGAATTCAATGAGTAAGGCATTCTCAATTTATGAAGCAACTTGTGTAATGTGCAGAGTTGAAGGTCAACAGATTGAACTTTATTTCGGTACATTCGGTTTAAAATTTGTTCAGAGACGATTTATTATACGACCATTTTTGTAACCGACTGTACAATAAGTACCGCTATAGATAAAATTAGGAAATAAACGTGTTTTATTTACTTTGCTCATATGGTATTGTTTATTTTAATTGATTCTGTATTATTGTTTTTATTTATAATGAATGTTTATTTTGAAATATGGTTCGTTTTATATTTAAGGTAATTGTAGACGTACTCTGGAGAAAACGTTTAGAATAGAATTAGACATGATTTTTGCAAAGACTTTACATCAGGACACAGCCGAGTGCGTGTCTCGGGTCTCACTGTCCAGTGTGCGGCCCGCCACCGCGCCGGTCGGACGTCTGCTCGTCTCCTTATATTGGCATGTGGCGGCTGGAGACAATACCCAATTGTAGAATTACATTAGACTTGTGACTGTTGCTACACAGATTGCAAATTCAATGAGTTTTGGGTTATATAATATTTGTATAGTTTAAGATATACTATTAGATAGGCAGTGCCGTTTGTGTACAGCTAGCGAGATGACACGTTCACAGTCTACATATAGTTATGTGACACAATAACTATTGTGGCCTGTATATGCACAATGTTCGTTGGTACAGTAGAAGCGGGCCAAACAATATTTACATCATCTACAGTGTAATGATTTCTTCTTGAAACCTGCCTGCTCACTATGTTTTACTTTATGCGGTGTTGCTTATCTAAAAATGTTGTAAATTAATCTTGTATATAATAAAATCCTTTCATCAAAATTAATGGTTACTGTTTGTTGTACTGTTGACTGCCTTATTTAACTTCTATTGGAGGTTTATTCTTTAAAACCTTGTTTATGTTTAAATATTAAGTTTGGTGAAAGGTTTATTTAATTAGTTGTCAGTTGTTGTAGAGCCCAAGAGAAGGATTCGGGGAGTTGTTTTCGTAACAGATGCCTAAAATCGTTTGTAGAGTAGTCTGTCTAATGTTATTTAGCTGGAAAATATATTTGAGCACTTTGATTAAGGTGAAGTGGGTTCATCTATTCTAAAAAGTGTTAAATAATCTGACCATTTGGAAGTTTGGAAGGAAGTGCGAGATTCAGACTTTCCAAACATAAAGAACGTTTATGGCTTACCTTTGATGTCACGTTAAAATCGTATATATTGTGGAAGTGTTTCCTGACGCGCTCGAGGAACTCTTTAAATCCCCACATTGGGCTCTTTTACCATTAAAGTAGTGTAGTTTCATGTAAATTGTTGGCTTTTACATGTTAACGTATGAGAGACACAAAGAAAAGTTCACAGTTTACAATACTAGAAAGAAACTATTCGTAAGGTCAACTTCTCTTCAATAATATGTTTAACTTTGCAGAGTGTCGGTTGTGCCCCGCGGAGCGACCGCTCCATAGTCTAAGTGCGATGTATAAATTTTATAAAAAATATTGAAATGTATTGTACAGAGGGACAGGTTGTCCGGACCGCTAGTGCGGCGGCTCGCGGCGTATGTGTATATTGGGCCGGTTTGCGAGCCACGTATTCCGAAATGTATTATAAATTCAATCCTTTGTGTAATATTTAAATAAATTGTTTATGTTAATCATTATAGTCGTTTTTCTGTTTACAAACTTTTAAAAGATTTTTTACAAAAGGTTGCTACAAGTGTTGCCAGAGTGCACCGTAGTACACACATTCAATGGACAGTGATCGCTACACAAATTGCAAAAGCGTCTAATTAGAAACGGTAAATTTACGGGATATTTTTTCAAGCTATTCCCTGTTTATTTCTAGCGCATAATAACGCTGTAAAAATGCGAAAGCACAAGCCACCTGTTTGGCACATAAATAATGATACGGCCATATTCGTTTCCTGAGATAAGATTTATTTCTGTCATCCAAGCAATGGCGAAGTTCCATCATCAACATTACATTCCTATAAATTTTAAAGAAAGAAAAAAAATCGCCCCAGAAGGATTTGAATCTGTAACCTCTCGTCTCAAGCTGACGAATGCTCAAACCATTAGAGCTACTGAGGATTCAAGTCCCATGGCTATTTCGCCACGGGACTTGAATCCTGACTTGAATGATAATTCCTTTCTTACCCTTTAACGCGGGTAGTTATGTTCTATAAATACACAGTTCTGAGTACCTACTTAATGAGTTCATGGTAACAGATGAAATTTACATTATTCACTTCTTCGGCTTATTAACAATCTATCGGCTAATTTGAGAAAATCTTTGACGGAAAAATATTAAATATATGTTAAAATTGTATTTCTTGCATAGTATGGAAAAAATAGTTATGTTTAAGAATTTAGGAATAAGTTTATATCCTATATGTGATACATAGTTTATTTTCGATGAAAATTACCTTATCAACCTTGTTATTTATTCGTATATTTTTATTTTTTCTTTCTACAAAGCCAAAAAGATAAATAAATAAAAACAAACAGACATAGATACTGAATGACGTTTGGTAGCATTTTTTTAAAAACCGTTATAGTTTTTGCTATTATAACTCAATATTGATTTATGTATTTAATCAGTAAATAAATTAAAAAAGCGGACAGATTTAGAAATTTCAAAAATCCTGAGTAATTGGTCCAAATCCAACGAAAAATCCTGAGATTTTGTCGCGACCGTTAATAATAATCATGTTAGAAAAAAAATACTCAACGCTCGCTTTTTGCACTGCACGTCACACACACACAGCGCACTCCCACTTCGCAGTACGTGCACGCAGCAACCGCACCTCTCCTCCCCTCCCCCATACTCCGTAATATAACTATTTCATTTAATTACCCAAAAAGTTTAGATTTGCCCAAATTTTCGAAATCTGGCCAGCTTCCTGAGAAAGACCTAAAATCCTGAGATCTCAGGACAATCCTGAGACATGGTAACGTTATGCAGATTTGATTTCGCAGTGTAAGTATATGCGACTCCTGCCACGGTCTCCTGTTCCCCAGTAGGTAGACATAAGGAATCAGTTTTAGAAAAAAAAACTATTTACTTTGAGTATACAAATGGTACACGAGATCGGAATCACGGGCACACATTGAGAAGATTCGGCTAAAATACTCAGCGGGCTCGTCTTTTTAATTACGATATTTACTTACACTTTGTTTTTGGCCAGCACGCTATCTGTATCTTTTGTATAATATCCTGTATTTTTATTTAACAGGAAAATAAACAGCTAAAGTCGATCTATAAAATTACTTATGAATTAATAGCAAGCAGGCAATTACAGATTTTCACAAGTAGAGAAAAAATACAAGGAAGCTATAACAACAAAAACGAAGAACTAAATTAAGACAATCACTAGATGAAAAGAGTATGTTATGTATATACAAGTATATATTGCTTTTATATTAAACTAGCCGCTCCGGCAAACTTCGTTCCACACACCAGTTTAAGTTTGTATGGAAAAAATTAAAATATTTTTCCTAGTTTCCTCACAGTTGAACGGGATGAAAAGTATCCTCTGTTCGTCTCCTGGTTCTAAGCTACCTCCCTGCCTTCAGCCAAATCGGTTAAGCCGTTCTTGAGTGATAAGTAGTATAACTAGCACGACTTTTTTACATACATACTTACACACTTTTATTACCATTTAAAAATAGCGCCCACTGTGGTCGGGTCGGAGCGCATCGTATTGCAAAGCACACTGAGGCGGGCCGAGCCTTATCGCATCGGCGGTGTCAAAGAGTATAATAATATACCTATACAGGCGCGATGTACTGTTATGGATAGCACCCACTGTTGGCGGGGCGGAGCGTAGCGAGCCGGAGCGCATCGCATTGCAAAGCCCACTGATGCGGACCGGGCCGCATCGCATCGGCGCGGATTTTTGTTACTCAATACCAAAGCAGAGCAACGAAATAGAGAGGCCACTCCACGTTAAAATCGTTAAGTATGGAAAGTTGCGCCATCTAGTAGTTATCATACGAATCTTCAAGTATGGAAAGTGGCGCCTGTAGTAGGTGTCGTACGAAACTTTAGCGTTAATGTACCATAGTGCTCTTTTCTTAACAGTAATATTAGGATCTTTGGTCACTGTGGACCGCATCGGGGTATGCGCGTGGGGTGCCTCTCGGTACAATTTGCGCTGATGCGCCCCAGTTTCGTGGGCGTTGCTCCATACAAAAGGTATGCAAGCGATCTAGGCGGACTATTGCGCTGCAATGCGCCCCACCCCGGCCCGTCCAATTGGGCGCTCAGCGCCAAAGAATAGAGCAAAAAAATATAGGTGACTCGGCGGTAAAATCGTCAAACATGGAAAGTGGCGCCTCTAGTAATAATAATAATGAATTATCTTTATTTTACGTAAACCTACAAGAGGCAACTGTGACGCGTCTATAAGTAATCAACTTCACGCCTTTTTACCAGAAGAAAGGTCTTTCTACAAAGGTCATAGTACTCATCAGATCTATTACGACATTTTAATTGTTTACATATGAACCTAATGAACTTTTTCTTAGCACCGCTTCAGTGCGGTCAATTTACGTAGTATAAAGAGGGTACCCTAATTGTGAAATATTCTAATTAAATTGACTCCATTAATGTAATAATCATAAAGAATAGAATGATGCTTTCGAGAGAATGTCACAATGCTGCATTTACTGGGATTTCAATCAAGTCAGTTGTTGATAAAATATACTTCAATACAAACAGGATCAGATTGAAGTGCCGTTGCATATTCATACTATGTTACAACTAAGAATCTTTTCATATCATCAGCAAACCAAAGAATTTGTGACATCTAGCAGTGTCGAGAACCTTGTGGGACACCGCTTTATATTTTATTGCAACTTGAGATTATTTTAATTACAGCTTGTGAACGGTTTTCCATTCATTGAGAACCTTCAGTCCTCAATCTTCATCCAACTCCCATATCCGACGGCTTCATTCAAATAAAGTAATTGTTTAAAAAAAAAACATTCAGAGGGGGCTCAAAACAGTACGCAACGTGGACTTCCAACGCGACCTAAACATACCCACAATAGCACAGCATTTCAAACAGCTATCGGAACGTTACTTTGAAATAACGGCTGCCCACCCGAAACCGGTGTTAAAACCCGCGTGTGACTACACACCAATCGCGAATATGTGTACCAAATTTAAAAGATCCCGTAACGTGTTATCGGATCCTCCGGACCCAATAACTGCGGGAAACTCAAGCCTCCCCCCCAAATCCAAACACGAACTCTCAAGACACAGCACTACAACGTCGCCACTGGTCTCGGCGATGAAGATCTCTCATGCATCTGGCGCCTAACGCCGAGCGACGAGTCACTGCCCCTTCATCAAATCCATCCAGTATTACAGAACCAAGTTGAGGTGACTGTAGAGAACAGACCTGTTCGGCTCACAAAGCCTGGTGAAGTTGTAAAACTGTGAGGTTGACAACACATTAGTCATTAAAAAAACCAAAAACATTAAAAAAACTGCTGTTTTGCACGATTCTGAGGGTCGACATTACAGACATTTGGTACATCTATGCCAGGCAATGACTATAATTAATCTGTGAACAAATCTAATATCTATGCCTACCAATAGAAAGATTAGGAAAAAAGTAATTGTCAAGCTACTGGTATCTTCATGGTTATAAATTGTTAAATAATATAAGTACCTACCTACTAAATATACTTCTGACCACTTCACTAATCACTAATATATTACAAAATGATTATTTGCGAGTGGCAGCCCGTAGGGGTTTGGAATTGGTCTCGATAAGGTCGGTCACAAGCGTCAGGATGGCGATGAGTGGGGGGCTAATAGCTTGCTCCGTGTTGATGGCAGTGTTCGTAGTTGCCACGATATCCGTTGCCGTCATCACTTTCGTAGCCGCGGCCACTGACAAACTTTTAGAAGATGATAGTGTGTAAATAAACTTGTATACTATCAGAGTGTTTATTTACTTATATGACAATATTAAAAGTTATTAAATCATACGTTTAAGGATTTCGATTCTACACCTACACTGGAATCTACAACAGTAAGTAGGTACCTATGTAAAACATAAAAGCAGGACCTATGCTTTCTAGGTTTATTTGGCTCCAACTTATATGCTTGCTTAAGCTTAGGTACCTACCTACCATTATTATTTGATCTTTATTTCACCCGTAGTAAGTATCTTAATTGCAACGATTAGCGCTGACTGCGTTCGATAAGTCAAGATAATTCAATTAGAAAATTCGATCAGGAAAAGTTTATAGTAGATGCATATTTTTTTTAATATAGCTTATATTAAAACCAAATTAAATGAATAATTATGTATTGTGGCTACAGACCCAATAACTTGCATTGGGGTACTTAATTCCAATCGAAATTCATTGTTTAAATTTGTGTTATGTTTCGTGTAATTATAATTTTACGTCTATTTATTTAAAGAAAACATTGTTATATTTCTATTTATGAACTTCAAATACGTAATTGGGTTTTCCTAATTTAAAGTTGAAAGGAGAGAGGATGGGTCCTAGAGGATAAGACATACCTAATGTCGAGATTGAAGAGCTGGTGGCACAACCAAATTCTAAACTAATTTAAAAGTCTATACCAAATTCTAAAAAGGAACCAATAAGTAGATTTATACTCTGATTGGTCAGACATACTACTGGCGTACCTCAGGGCGGTGTTTTGGCTCCTTTCCTTTCTTTTTTATTAGCTCCATTACTTGTAATATTTTGTCTCTCTACCATGTATTATATGCAGATGAACTTCAAATTTACTCCATGCTGCTGTCGAAGATTTGCATTCTGCTATTGATAAAACGAATTCAGATTTGGCTTCTATTTGTGAATGCAGTACAAATTACGACCTTAAAATTAATCCGAAGAAGTCACAAACTAAATAAATCGAATCGAAATAAAGCCCGAGATTAGGGCGATTACGCCCAATGAATTTCGTGATATTAGAGTACACAACGCAGACCCCTGTAGTAGAAATTGAAAGACACGATGAAGTCAGGCAAAATCGATTAGATACTAATTTTAGTTCAGGATCGGATGAACTGTATACCCTACCCGAAAGTGATTATGACATTGATGTACAAGCAACTGTGTTGGAACATTAGTCGAAATTTCAATTTCAGATGGCTGGTGGTCTAGCGGTCCGGGTGTTGGACTTGACTGCATGAGGTCCCGGGTTCGAATCCCGGGTCGGCCAACAAAAAGAAAATTGGATTTTTACAATTTTCTAATTAAAAAAAAATGTTGGTCGGTATTGGAAATGTGCCCGATTGGCGATAGGCTTGCCATCGTTCACATTGTGGGACTTCGTGTCTTCGCATAATCGTGGCGAAACGAATAGCCAAAGTCGTGGGTGCCCTAGTTGTACATCTGCCTACATCTTCGGGGATATGGGCGTGAAAATACTTACTTACTTACTTTTAAATCCGTAGACTACAAAAGTATTCGACCTGGTAACCAAGTTGGAACGATGTGGTTGCATTTCAGTATAAGCTGGCAATATTCTTTACAAACTTTACTCCCAAGATGAATGGGCTGAATTACCTGTACGACCAACTGTGTACCGGACCAATACGAGTTGAAATATAGAAAGTGCGTATCACTTGCGAGAATTAAAACAATTAATTCCACAATTAATTTCTGTGGTCCAGCGGTTCAGTTGTTGGATTTGACTACATGAGGTCCCGGGTTCGAATCCTGGGTCGAACAACAATAAGTAAATCGGATTTTTCCAATTTTCTAATAAAAAAAAGTTTCTCGGGATTGGAAATGTGCCCGGTTGGCGATAAGCTTGCCACCTATCGCATTGTGGGACTTAAGTGTCTTCGGCTAGTTGTAGGTGCCCTGGTTGTGCGTTTCCCCTCCCCTTCGGGTATATGGGCGTCAAGATGTTTTTTTTTTAATTTCACAAGATTATCATCAATTTTCTGCGACAAATAAATTTTATTTTTACATAATAAATGAAAACTTTAATTTTTAAATGATCTTTTTTGGTTCTGTTTTGATATCAACCTAACCTATGTCATCAAAATCCTATGTTCATTTAAAAAAAAACCGTTAAGCCAGTTACCACTATTGTAATAAGTTATGGTTTCATACCCTATTTTAATACAAAATGCATCAACACAAATTTTATTTATCTAACACAACATAAAATAATCAGTTTTAGTCTTACCTGAAAAGTGGTACTCATATTACCCTTCTGGGTTGAGTAATGCTATCTTCTCAATGGAAACAAAATACATCATAATCTGATAGAACCCTGACGTCATATCTTAAGTTGAAAAATGTATTGTCCCTGACAATTTCTCTATTTGCAATTCGATCCCAGGTAAAGGATAGTGTTCTGGTTGTTTATTGGGATTAAGTTCCAAAAATCTACACACATCCTGTACGACTTGTTCTCGACAAACAATATTGGACTAGCAAATGGATGCACTTGAAAGAGTTTAATAAATCATGAGTAAGATGATAAATAAATAATTATAACCATGATGATAAATAGATGTATAAAATAAATTTACTCAAATTTATGGGTTAGGTATTCAATGACACATAATAGCGCCCTCTACCGCGTTTAGTTCAGAAGTTCAGTTTTCTATCGTGTTGGTCCGGGTATGCTGGCTTAAATAGATCACCTGCGCCTCTGCCAGGCACCTCGTAAGAGGCGAGCACAGGTGAAACAAGATCACTGGTGACAGAGTGGTGTGCAGCAACATCCCTGGGTAGTTTATCCACCGCCTTACCCATTCCTTCCGCTATAATGACAGTGTCACATTGCGATTCGGAGGGAAGGGAAGCCAGTAGATTTGCACAATAGGCCTTATATTTAGACCATAGGACAGTGTACGCGCACGGGTCGGTCAGAGATAAGAATCTATTGTTCTCGGTCGCCGGGTGTTGCGTATGCTCCAGTCGCATGCATTGATCGGAGAGGTCGACTCGTCTCGCTTGTATTTGGACTACGGATCCGTACATTTCGCGAGTGGATAGGTTTCGAAGCTTCGCGCGTACCTATAAGACATAGGGTACTGTATATGTCCGAAGTGAATCGGCTGACCTGGTCTAGACCAGAATTAGATAAAACTTATAAGCTCGGAGTGTAATTGTGTATGCCCGGAGAAGCGTGAGCCATACCTACCGCAGATCGAGGTTCCGTTACCAATCTGGGCCCAGAAGACGAAGACCTCACAGGCCACCTCGGTGAGTACTGAACAGACAGTGACGCACCTGTACCATCAATGGTGTCTATAGGCCATGATTATCTGTTACCATTAAGAGAGCCTTGTGCTTGTTCGTTGACTTCTCACATAAAAGAAGAGTAACTATTCAGATGCCAACTCAAAAGTACACATAGTAAGAAGTTTGTTATCGTTAAATTTATCGATAAAATACATAAATACCTACATACAATGCCGGTGCAAGACCGGTACCTATTCAGGATAGGATCTTTGGTATCCTATTCAGGATAAATAAAAAAAAATATCGATATAATAGATTAGCACATTAGTCCAACACTAGCTGTATGCAAACGAAAGTGATAGCTTGAAAATCACATGTGTAAGAAAAGGATATAAACCCGCATCTAACAATGACTGACCAGTATATGATGAACTCCGATTAAAATCAAATAATTTAAAATGTAATTATGAATGTTATTATTTTTAATTGACCTACGGAAAGTTTTACCTACCATCTTTTCGATAATTTGAAGTGCGGCTGTCTTTACCGTACCATTGAATTGAACAGTCATTTTATATCTATTTTTTATACAATAACGCGACAATGTTTACAGGTCACATACCTGGTCGATACTGTTCATATATTTTTAAGTAATAAGCTACTCGTACATTAGAACAATTACACTTATGTGTTGACAGAACCGTGTTGCCTTATATGCGGCGTCTATTGGGATGTATGGTCGATGGTTTGGATAAACAAATATTACCAATGAACATTTCGGGCATCTAACTGTTGTCAGCAATAGCTACATTATAACATTTGATTAAATTATTTTTTACTACGTATTCGTAGCAGAAAACGCAATAAGTATCTTGTAAACCTGCAGAAGCACAAATTTTATTTTTTGCGCACAAATATAAGCTTCCTGCTCATGCGCAATTAATAATTCTCCTATAATTAGTTTAGAGTTTTCCTGCTGGAGAAACCTCACCCCAGCAGGAATCGTTTATTCCTTTTATTTCCAAAACGACAACATGCAGATTTTTTTTTTAATTCGGCGCACATTTACAGCAGATTGAGCACTAGTTATATGTCCCACTCACATCACTCTAGGTGCTACTTTCTTGCTGGGGTAATGTACAAGTGCAGCCCTCGTATTAAGCTGTGTGGATTAGTTATTAAAGACCATCCCCACTTTTCCAACAGTTAATTTGATAACACTATGTTCCGATATCATTTAATTTGGGATAGGATTTGTACGTATCTGGCAACAATTTCTATACCTACTCAAACTAGCTTAACCCTTCAGTGCTCCTAAATCTCAGGAGTTGAACCCATCACAGCAGTCCTTAGAGTTACGTAGTAAGACGGATAAAATGCTCCGTAAACAACGTAGTATCTTTAAGGCGTTAAACTACACCATTTCAAACATAAAATTGGATACCATGGTAGATAAATAAGAGTTTGATCATCAGCTCCGCAACCATGAAACCATGTGATTGTGGATTGGCTCTACATTGGGAATTGGATAGTGAATAAGGACCCGAAATATGTTGGGTTCAATAGAAAATAGGCATCAGGCCACCACTCGGATGAAAATACCTAAGTTTGCGGGAATTATTAAAGACTTATTGAAGAAGCTGTAAGACAATACAACGATAATTATTGATATCAACTGAAAATTATTATGTTTGTTGATAATGGGTGCCTTATACTGAATTCGCATATACACTGTTAAATATCCCCGTAGCCCAACAACCAATAAAACGGATTCATGATAGGTTCTACGAGAGATCGTTTAAGAAGAGTTTCAAAAATTTGGCACAATAGTCAAAAATTATGCTTTAAAATTTCACATCCATGTATTGTAATATTTTTAATGCAATTCTAAAGCAAATCTTTTCTAGATTTAGAAATATTACTTTGTTTTTTACTAGTTGTAGTTTTTATTAATGGAATAAAATATAAAATAAGACAAGTGTGATAAATTGGTCAGTTTTTTTAGTATATTCAATATCTAAAATAAATGAAACTATGATAGGTTTTCCAAATCCAATAGGTATATACAGTATACATTTAGGACAGTGTGGTATTTTGCTATCTATATTTAGTGAATTTAAGCTTATAAAATTAATAAAATTCTCAAAAAGACCAAATTTATTCAGGTTTGTGGCCGACCGACCTAAGAGTCTGATACGAAATAATGATCTACTATTTTTTATAACGATGCGAGCAGCGGCTTGAATCCGCGAAGCGAAAATTAGCTAAAGCTGCATCACGCTTAACCACATAACATTAACCAAATGTAAGTGCCAAGCTCGTACAGCAAATAATAAATAAAACAGTTTATAAAAAGAGTGTTTTAATAAATATCATCTTATCGTGGCTCGCAGCCAGTCCGCCATTCGCGCGAGGTTGACGTAGGCGGCAGGCCCGCAGCCGCCGGACACAGGCCCTCCCCTGCGCACGCCCACCACCACT